>JAQZBX010016332.1:0-36596 GCA_029593785.1 Cabassous unicinctus | reverse complement strand
AAAAAAAAGAATTGTTTGAGCAGTGAAGAAGACTGATTAAATAGGGGGGCAACAGAGAGTAGAAGTCATTGAAAGGAGGTTCTAGTTGTTGACAGCTTGGAACACTAATCCAAATCATTCATTTCTAACCCTACCCAACAGTGCCCCAGTTTCCGGCCATGTTTTTTTGGGCACACAAGAGACTGGGACAATTTCCATGATGCCTGCCTGTGCCGTGTTTGGAGATTTTCAGGTATAGCAAAATATTGCTAGCTCCAGGAGAAGGCAGACAGGTATGAAGCAGAACTATATTATTAGTTTTCGCTATAGAGATCATGAAGAAGAAACCAGAGGCAATTACTGTAATCTTGGTTCAATTGGATACATACCCTGAATATTAGGCAAAACCGAAATTGTTGTTTGATCTGAACTTGAGAAGAATTAGAGACTATGGACTTATTTATGCTCCCCACCTCCAGACTAAACAATAAACACCTATTAACATCTTCCAGAATTAACTGGGTCTATGAGACAATATAATTCAGCCAGCCCAATGAAAGTGGCAGAACAGGATACTTCATATTTTGTGACTGTTGCTCTAGTCTCCATGTGTTGGTAACAGTTTTGCTCTATTTCCTGCTGTTTAAAAATTTTTCTTGAAAACATCACTGACATATATAATGACTCAGGACTTTTACATCCTGAATAGGTCAACAACATTCTGGTGTTTAACTCAAAAGGAAGACTCATTTGGATATACGAAGCTGAACGGCTCTTAGTGAAGGTTCATAGTCTCCTGTGTGTTGTTGGAATTCTGGAAGGAAGTCTAATAGACATTTAAAAAAAATAAAATTTTATTGAAGTATATCATTCATACATTAACCTACATAAACAATAAGTGTATAGTAAAATTTACAAAATATACCTGCATATCATCATACAAGGCTCCCATACATCTCCCCACCACTAACACCTTGCATTGTTGTGAAATATTTGTTACAAACTATGAAAGAGCATCATCAAAATATTACAGCTAACTATAACCCATATTTTACATTTGGTATATTTTTCCTCCAACCCACCCAATTATTAACACTCTATATTAGTATTATATATTTGTTATTGTTCATGACAGAACATTCTTATATTTGTCCTTCTAACAGACATTTTTTACTTTTAAAAAAAAGCGTTTAATTTACTAGACCTCACATGTTCCCACAAATTCTCTGAATAGTTTTCTAGTACACTGCTTTAACCTACCTTCAAATAATTCTGAACACATCTGCTGTGACTGTTTGGAGTCTGTACTCTAAAAAGCACAGTGCTAAGTGGAATTTGACTATATGATCTTCATTTTAACATGAACCATAACTTTCATGTTAGTACTGAAATAATATCATATTAAACAGGTGTATCATGTTATCTTTAAGTTTTCTCTTGTTATAAGTGACAAAATACAAAGATTTTAAGCAAAAAGCAAAGGGGGTGGATGAACTTAGAAGAGAAAACTAGAGTACCTCCTAGAATCCAAGGAAGAAGGGACAAGCCTTGAAAGGGCTGAACCCAGGGTATCTCTGGGGGTCTTGGGGGGCATGCACTAAGAGACTTTTCCTTTAGAATGCTGCCTCAAACACCTCTAGGTCAAAATGTCTACTAGGAGAGAAAAGCTGCTTGTCCCCTCTTTGCTCAAGGTTTACCTCTGGGCCAATCAGCCATGTTGAAAGAGTAGAATCACACAGGAAAAACAAGGCTGGAAAGAATCCATTCCTATGGGCACAGTGGGAAGTTCTCAGAGAAAGGGGGTTGGGGCAGTCCATTGCCCAGGACACATCAACTTTAACACTATATCCATATATTGTAGCTAAAGTCAAACTTTGCTTTTTTTCCTCAGTAGAGTGATTAACAAATTAAATGATGTGTTCTGTCTTAACATTGTATTTTCAAGATTTTTCTTCTTCTTTTTTTAATTAATTGAGGCTAGTGTGGTGAGATGAGTCAGGGATGTAGCCAATGTAACCAATATAGGATGAGCCTGGCATCTTGGTATGAGATATGTCAGAGGTGAGCAACTTGCAATTACTATCAACACATAATCACAGATAAATCTCTTCTTTAATTGGCTTTTTTAAAATTTATTTTTTAATTTATTTCTCCCCACCCCCTCATTGTTTGCACTTGTTGTGTCTGTTCATCTTCTTTTGTTTCTTTAGGAAGCACTGGGAACTGAATCCAGGACCTCTGATGTGGGAGGGAGGTGCCTAATTGCTTAAGCCACCTCCGCTCCCTGCTTTGTTGTGTCTCTCGTTATGTTTTTTCTTCTTGTGTCTCTTGTTGCATCATCTATCTTGTTGCGTCAGTTTGCCACGCCTGCCGGTCACGTCATCTCGCGGTCTTGATCGTCTTCTTTTTTAGGAGGCACCAGCAGGAACCTCTACTCTCTGCATTGCTGTGTCTCTCATTATGTTTTTTTTCTTCTTGTGTCTCTTGTTGAATCGACTTGTTGTGTCAGCTTGCTGTACATGCCCATCGTGCCAGCTTGCTCTCTTCTTTAGGAGGCACTGGGAACCAAACCACAGACTCCCTTGAGTCACATCTGCTTCCCTTTAATTGGCTTTTTAAATAGAATTTTAATTTAAAGAAAAAAAGGTCAAAAAATGTGTCAATACTATCCTATGCCATGGATACTAATTGGCTTCTAGTCTTGAGTATGTGTATGTGTGTAGACACATGCACATATATTTTGATATCGCTGTCCTT
This sequence comes from Cabassous unicinctus, assembly GCA_029593785.1. Taxonomy (NCBI): domain Eukaryota; kingdom Metazoa; phylum Chordata; class Mammalia; order Cingulata; family Chlamyphoridae; genus Cabassous; species Cabassous unicinctus. The sequence goes on along the minus strand of JAQZBX010016332.1, from coordinate 33,860 downwards.
CACATCCAAAAATTATGCCATCTACAGTCTTTCTAAATATGCAAGTGGGAAACCATAATTAACGATGCCTACATTATGTTTATACAAATATAATTTGCCATTGGAATCACTATTTTGGTAGTCTGTCTTTGTTTGAAGCCCCATTTCTTTGTCTCACACAAATACGTCCAAATGTCTTCAATAAGTGTGTCTATTTCCAATAGCTATTTGATATATTGGCCATGAGAAACCTAATGCACGATTTGAGGCAGAAAGTTTGCTGAAATGCTTTTCTAGAAATCCAGAGAACAGGTCAGCATGACTGCAGTGACCCTGGAGTCCGCCACTTCATTAACAAGAAAGGGTCCTCAGTGCCTGGTGTGGTTAGAAACTATGTAGTGTGGGCAGAGTGAGCACAGACTACCTTCCTGCCTGGCTAATAATAAAACATCTTCATTTCTGGAGAAGCACAGAAGCAAATGTTTCTCCCTCTTCAGAACAAGATATATAATGAGAACTCGGGAAATTCTCACTCCAGATTGCAACAAATATTTAACATTCCATATGTATTAGTCAGCCAAAGGGGTGTTGATGCAAAATACCAGAAGTCGGTTGGTCTTTTCAAAGGGTATTTATTTCGGGTAGAAGTCCACAGTTACCAGGCCAGAAAGCATAAGTTTCTTCCCTCACCAAAGTCCATTGCCACGTGTTGGAGCAAGAGAGCTGCTGACATTTGCCAGGGTTCAGGCTTCTTGGGTTCCTCTCTTCCTGGGGCTGCATCTCTCTCCCGGCTTAGCGCCTCTGTTTCCTCAAGGTCAGCTGTAGACTATGAGGCTCTCTAGGCTTTGCTTCCCTCCCAAGGCCAGCTGTGAACTCTCACGCGAATGGCTCATCTCTATCCTGGGGCCTTCTCTCCTTCCTCACCAGAACTCTAACATCAAAACTGCTTCAACTCTGTTCTTTGCCATGCCTTTTATATTTGATTCCTGCCCCACCAAGGGGTGGGGCTCAACGCCCTACTGACATGGCCCAGTTAATGCCCTAATCATAACTTAATCATGCCCAGATTATCAGACCAGTTTACAAGCATGATCTCTATTTTTGGAATTCATAATTACATCAAACTGCCAAACGGATACACCATATGAACAAATGGAGATGTCATCTTTTAAACTGTTTATCTCCTTATCATCCCATCAGCTGCAATTTTTCTGTAGCACCCTAAAAAGTAAACTTTTGGGTATAATTTCCTTCCTTCCATTATTTAGGAATGGAACCGCATCTATCTTATCTCCTTTGTCAACCTTAGTTCAAAGACTTCGAAAACACATTAGTCACTCAATTTACACCTCTTAAGGAAAACAAAACACCAAAACAGAAAGAAAACAATCTAACAAACCAAGCACTATGATTTTTAGGTCATCAGGCTTTTCCAAATAAAGTTAATGGATTTGTAGTTGCACTGCCAGATTGAAATCCCAGGAACCTGGGGTAACAGCATAGAAAAACGAGATCTGTCTTTTGGTTGGGATCTGCATGCAGCATTCCCAGTTGAGCCCAGTCAAGGAGCCAGTAGCCCTGCCCCAAACCAAATGACTGCCAAACAAACACTCCCAGGTTCCCTGAGGAAGCAAGATGTATTTCTTTTGCAGGCATGATTTCTTCCTTTTGTTCATTCAATATTTTCCAGGAAGACATAGAAAGAACTCGTGGTTTGGAATCAGGCAGGCCTGGGTTCCAACTGTACCTCGGACTCTCCAGCTGTGAGCCTATCACTGTGCCCTCGTCTGCATCTGCCTTAAAATGGAAACAGCAACATTTGGTTCCAGGAGGGTGGCAGGATGGTTAGCAATAGCTGCACGTGGAATTGTAAGAAATTCCTTACTGCAATGGTAAGGAATTGTGTAAGTGGTACTGCCTGCTAGTGCTGACCCTGTTTTCTGCTCCTAGTAAACTCTTTAAACCTCTGGAAGTACTGGTGGAACAAGAGATTGCAATAAATGTCAAAGAAAGAAACAAACTGCAATTATCCCTTGTTCTGCACAAACTGAGACAACTTTTTTTTTTAAGGAGGCAGTGATGGATGGGGGTGGGCTTCCTATTCTGGAACTCCCCCATCTGTTTCTTGGCACAGTGAATGCCTTGAAAAGCATTAGTGGGACTCCATATATTGATGACTTCTGCCTTCCGGGAGGCTGGTAGGACTTAAAGTTGAAGGAGTCCAGAGGCCTGTTTTTGTCTAAGCGGCACCTTCCTCTTCTTACTTTAGCAGGCCGTAGAGATATTCTCATTTTAATGCCAAATGTTGGTGGTATTGTAGTCCTCTAGGAAACCTTATGCACAGCTTCATAGCCTGGTAAAGGCAGTCTACAGAGCAATCAGACAGTACAGTCACAATAAATGTCTATATACCCTATGACCCAACTGATCCATAAGGGGACAAGGGCAAGGGTGTTCACCATAGTAGAGTAGGCAGATGCAGCAATCTGTAATAATCCAAGTGCCCACGACTGGGAGGCTAAGATATACACCATAAAGTACCATGTAACAGACTAGATGCACACACAGCAACATGATGGACCTCAAAAACCCTGTTGAGGGAAGAAAGGAAGCAAGAGTAAGAGACCTATAGGGAAGCGATGTGGCTCAAGTGATTGGGAATCTATCTACCATATGGGAGGACCCAGGTTCAATCCCTGGGACCTCCTGGTAAAAAAAAAAAGACAGCAGGAGAGCCAGGCCCACGCAGCGAGCCAGGCCTGTGTGGCGAACCACGCAGCAAGATCATGATGCAACAAAAGAGAGATGCAGGAAAGAGTCAAGGTGAGACACGCCAGAAATCAGGAACTGAGGTGGTGCAAGTGACGGGGTGCCTCTCTCCCACATCGAAGTTCCCTAGGATCAAATCCCAGTGAAGCCTGGAGGAGAAAAATGAGAAGAGAAGGCAAGAAAGACACAGAAGATCACCCAGCAAATGGACACAGACAGCAAGTGGGATGGGGGGGAAAAGGCAAAAATAAAATAAAAAGGCAACATCGTTTAAAAAAATTATAAATGTACTGTTAATGCCTCAAAAATTAAAAAAAAAAGAGATCTATAACACAATATCACACAAATTGAAAATACAGGAGTACAAAGTAACTGTATACATTTTACATAAAATAATATATATTAACCATATCAAAATGGCTGTCCCTGGTAATCCCACTTCTAGGTATATAGCCAAAAGAATTGAAAGCAGGAACTTGAGCAGGTGTTTGTACACTTATGTTCATTGCACCATTATTCACAATTGTGAAAAGAAGGAAGGAACCCAAGTGTCCATCCACTGATGAATGGATAAACAAAACGTGCTAATATACATACAATGGAATATTATTCAGCCATAAAAATGAATGGAGTACTGATACATGCAACAACATGGATAAACCCTGAAGACATTATGTTGAGTGAAATATACCAGACACAAAAGGACCAATACCAATATTGTATGATCTCACTGATATGAAATAATTAGAATAAGAAAACTCATAAAATCAGAATCTAGAATATATGTTACCAGGGGCTGGGCTGGGGTTTGGGAATGAGGAGTTAGTGCTTAAATTGTACAGAATTTCTATTTGGGTTGATCGTAAAGTTTTGGTAATTGATGGTGTGATGGTAGCACAACCTTGTGAATGAAATTAACAGCAAGGAATTATATATATATGAATGTGGTTGGGGCGGGTATTTGCTGTGCCCGTTATAAGCAGAGCATTTTGCTATTCCTAACCCAGGTGCTAATGATTGGTTATTCTAGGGTTTGTATTAATGATTAAATGGTATCCTATTCTCAATATACAGTTTTCTTCTGCTTCTTTTGTTATGATGTATAAAGAGTATAGAGTCAATATTTATACAAACATTGAATAGTACATGTAGCGATTAACTTATTATAACTTCTTCCCCTGCCTCTCCGCCCCCTTGGTGTACACTGAAAAAGAAATGCTGTCTGTTTTCTGTTTCTCTTCTGTCATTTGAATTACCAATTTAATCTTGTATTCATCTATAATCAGTAAATTTTTCAAGTGTCTGCTTGCATTTTGAACACTGGATTTTATTAAGTGAATTTATGAAATGAAAGTTTGGAGGCAAGAGAAAAAGAAAAAAAAAGACATAGTATTTCATCTCTCTCGTTTTGGTTGATGGTATATTTGAAAATAACCTGAAATATACCTGCAGTAACTAATACAATTGTAAGATTTAGCTAAATATCATAGTGAGTAGGGATCTAATTTTAGCTTGTCCACCATGATGGCTTATGGTATGTTAAGTACGATGCTTATGTAACAGTTGTGATGGTTAGGCTAATGTGTCAACTCGTCCAAGTAATTGTGCCCTGTTGTTTAGTCAAGCAAGCACTGGGCTAATTGTAATACAAGGACACTTATGGGCTTTAGTCTTCAGTGAGTTTACTGCATAGATGGCTAATTATATCTACCATCAACCAGGAAGATTGCCATCAGCAATGAGTGAAGTTTTGTCCAATCAGTTGAATGCCTTAAAAGGGGAAGTGATTTCAGCATTCAAAGAGAATTTCCCAGCTCATCTTTGGACAGCCAGCTTCTCCTGGAAACTCATCAAGGACCTTCATTGGGCTTTCATGGGAGCCCCTGGTTTGCAGGCTGCCTGTGGAACCTGGACTTGTGCACCCCCATGGTCGCGAGAGAGAATCTTATAAAATCTCATACTATTTACAGATATCTCCTGTTGATTCTGTTCCCTAGAGAAGGCTGACTAATACAGTTGTATAATATAATATATATTATACCTCTGTTTTATCCTAAATTTAATTGTTTTATTAAATAATTTATGAATGCAGAAATTATTATCATTTTGCAAATATAAATAAATGGTAGAAAGTTGACCAGCTTAAAAAAACATCAAAGACCTTTGGGAACAAAAATAGATTTGTGTAAAATTATGATATGAAACAAGGAAATATATAATAGCCTACATAAACATGGACTTAATTGCACATGTGATTTCATTATACTATATGGAAATTCTTAAGTTATTAATATTTGATTTTGTTTCACAAGTTAACCATATGCATAGTTTACATTTGAAACACGCTATGCAATAAATTATGCATGTCACCATTTGAGAAAAAAAACCCACAAAAACGGCTGCCCCTGGGGTTGGACACGAGAGTGGGGAATGGAGATAAAAGGGAATGGATGAATGAATGAAAGAAAGAATGAATGAGTGAATAAATAACAAGGGCTGGGACCCTGTGCAGAGGAATTGGTGTATAATTTGTTTTATTCTGATTATTTTTAATGATAAATCTTTGTGTATTCCAAACCTGGGGACAGGTGTGTTTCTATTGTTCCTGATATCCACACCTAATGTGCTGAGAAAGGGAAATGGCCAGTTGTCCATTAGTCAAGAGGCATAATTTCTCAGTCCCCAAAAGGTTGCAAAGTTTAGTGCCAAGTGTGAAATGTTTAAAATACTTAGAATATTGCTATGCTATAGTTAAACTTAGACTAAAAGAGTTTTGTGCCATAAAATCATCATTCTCTGCCCATGGCTCTCCACCCAGGTTTTCTTACAGTCCCCTGCTGCTTATTTTTACCTGAGCTGGGAACAACAGCCTGGTGGTGAATTCCGCCATTATCTGCAGGCTCTGCTCTGCTCCACACTCAGAGCAGGGGCAGCTAGAGCTCTTTTCTCTTCTGGAGATCTTAGGGGTAGAGGAAAAATCACTAAGCAAGTGGGCCAGAGGCCTTCAGGTACAAGCCCTGCGTTTTGCACATGAGTTTTGAGGCTTGGACTCAGATAAAGGGATAAGGTTTCCCCTCATGATCTCCCAACTATCATGGAAAGCCACCTCCTGGACATAGCCCTCTGGCTTTCCTTATTTTTAAGGAAAAATATACATACATATCTTCACTAATGATGTCATCTTCAACAACATTTCTTTTATGAGAAGTACATTGTTTGTAAGAGAAACTATGCTCCATTTCCTGGTTCCTTTAATTCTAAGTCACTGCTCAGAGGTTCTTTGCCACTGAAGGTTTTTGGTTGCAATCATCAGAAGCCAGTACTGGCTTTCATTTAAGCAGAAAAGGAAAGTATTGAATTGAAAATGTATAGGGTAGTTCACAGAATCATGGGAAAGCTGGAGGTCTAAGGTCAAAGAAGGCTACAAAGCTGGGGTCCCGAATTTGTCTGGGAAAGTCACTGTTGCTGCCAATGAAGAGTAGGCGCTGTAGCTGCCACCTGCATCAACACAGCATGTACGGTGCTCTGCTGGCCCCACTGCCCTTTGAAACTTGGTGTTGCTACCAGAATGGATTGGCCACTCTTCCTTTGCTTTGGGAACACTAGCTTCCAAATTAAAATCAGGAGCTGGTGCATCTGATTGGCCTATGTCTGCAAAAGAAATGTATATCTGGCCATTTCAGCGTCTAGAGTGGGAAGCAGATCCTGTCTCCACTAAGACTCAAATGGTGAAGAATTCCCCAAATACAGAAAGACAGTTCAGAGGGTGAACAGCTAAAAAAGTTACAAATGTCCCCTAGAAGTAGGAAGCATCTGTATACCATACAGATCTGGGTCTCAGCTTAATTTCATCCAATTTAGAAAAAAAAAATATTCTAAAGTTTGCTGACCTCCATCTCCTTCTATTATTAAAATAAAAAGATATACTTGGATAGTGTCTTTCAGTAAGTTCTTTTAGTAAGGTTAAAAACTGAGACATCAAAACCCCACTTTTTTTTCTTTTCCAAGTTTACATTGTTGTGTTTGAAATATTAATGTGGGGCAAGTCTTTTCATAGTAAGGTTAACTACAACTTATCCTCAAGATTCTAGTCATTTTCTTATTGAGTCAATATTTATAGTTTCCTAATTTTCAAAGTTTATTTTCTATTGCCTTTCCAGCATTAAGCTGCCATGATTAAATTTAAAAGAATATAGCTTGAATTACTACAAGATAGAAAATGAGAAAAAAAGAAGTCAGAACAAGAAAGAAGTACAGGAAAAATATATAGTAAATATAGTATGGGAAAAAATAGGTTATCAAGGCTTTTTCTTAGTGAAATAAACATTAGTTTATTCAGTTGGCATTATTTCTCAGGTAAATAAGAGAATCATATTTCTAGACAAATAGCTAGTCTGTGTTTGTTTACTTGATAGAAGTTTCTCTCCATTTATTCTGTAAAGTCTCAAAATCTTAGTCTGCTTCGCTGATGTCCTGTTTACCTTACATCTTTTTCAGTAATGGCATTTGAGCTGTCACTGCTGCTTCACATCAAATGTACTCTTCCAACCCAAATCCTGAGGGCACAAGTTGATGAGGCCACGAGACCAAAGAACAAACCAGGCAGAGAATCAGACATAAGCTTTATTGGGACTTACGAACAGGAGAGACTCCTTTGATGGGGGCTGTTCAAAGAATGAATGAAGTTAGTACTTCTCAAAGAGATGAGAAAATGAGGGGTGATATATAAGGGGTTTTAGAACAAGGACATTCCATAGGGTGTGAAAACAGAGTTCCTGCTAGGGTCATGTGAAGCGTACACACGGGGAGTGGTGATGTTTTCACTAGGGCTTGTAGGAAAGAAGTTTACCAAGGATGTTTACTGCTTTGGGAAGATCATAGTTTATGATACCATCTATGCATTCTCTCCCCTCTGGGGAGGGTTGTTAACCTTTAACTTATGCCTAGGTCACATAGGCAGCTAGGTGCTGAGGACTTAGAGGGGGCCTGGGTCCCAATGTGTACCATCTATTTCTTGTGGCTTTATGGTGAAATATATTTCTTTAACGTTTTTATTCCATTTCTGCCCCCAAAATTAAAATGAAGTTGATGAAAGAGAATCAGGATAGGAATTAGGTACTTGTCTGTCATTAGACAACTGTCAGTTACAAAATAGATCCTATTCCAGACCTACCAATTTTCCTCGATAGAGAAGAAGAAAAGATGTTTTAAGTAAGATAACACGGATTAGTGAAAGAGAAACCATTGTTGGTGGGAGGGGGGAGTAATTTGCGTAACTTCCTTTCAAATTAGAAACTCCTGGCGGGGTGCGGCTGAATGCTGTTCTTGTCTCTTCCCAGCAGAGGCCAATGTCTCTGAGTTCCCTAAGCTGAAGGCTGCCCAACGGAGCCCATGTGGGAGGGAAGGGGAGGCCGGCCAGATGGTGAAGGCACAGAGAGGAGGTTAGAGGTGAGGGGTGCTAATTAGCTTTTCTTGTTTCACTAGGAACCAGTGGCAAGCAGATGGCTGTAGCTTTCATGCACCCTTTTTCTGTCCAGCAGGCAGTAGTGGTTGTCATACAGAAAATAAAGCACTTTTTTTTTTCTTCATCTGTGGAAGTGGTGGAGGGACATACAAAAGGAAAAAATCTATTTTTAACTGTTACATGTGTCTAAGAAAAATAGGTATCATTTCCTTCCATCTTTTGCAATAGCTAGGTGCCCATTCTTACTTTGACAACATTGACTGAAAGTGGTTAACTGTCTCTATTACAAAAACACACACCAGTCTAATCTATCTGTGTCTGGATATATAGAAAAAAATCCATAAAATGATAAAAGTGGCTATGAAGTACAAACTCAACAGTCATCTTGTGTTTGGAGAGAGGTTGACTTACAGGCAGTTATAGGATGATTCTCAGGGTACTCGTCAGAGGTACTAACACTGGTCTTTCCTTGCACAGGCACTGTCATTTGCTGAGAGGCAGGGACTGTATCTTGATCATTTTGTATTTTCTATGGGGCCAGGCATAGTAGTATTTACTGAAAGTTTATGAAATTGAATCAATTTATAATAAGTTAATCGCTATATGTACTATTCAATGTTTGTATAAATATTAACTCTATGTCAAGAAAAGCATTAGTGAACTTGGCAAAGTAAAACAGTATTTTGAAAACGCAGTATTTTAAAAAGCACTGATTTTTCTCATTACTTGTATAATCCTTTATATGCTAAATTAAATAGTAGCTTTCAAAATTGGGAAGTAATGATCCTATATCTATTTTTGTGGAGGAAGTGATAGAAATAAGTATTTATTGAGCATAGACTATGTGCCAGATACATTCTACATACATTAACTTATTCAATGCTTGCAAAGCCCTTATGATGTAGTTATTTCTCTGCCTTTTATGGATGAGGAAATGGAGGTCATAGGTATGAAGTAACTTGCTAGAGGTCACAATGTGAGTGGCTGAGCAGAATTCAGACTCGGGTCTGCCTGGTTATACAGCCTGAGCTGTTCTGCCTTTACTTACCTGCTCCCCAATACCTCCTTTGTCCCCCCAGATACTCTCAGTTTTATTTGTCTCATGTGATGGTAGGTTATGGTGTCCAGTTGTTTGGTCAAGCACTGGCCTGCTTGTTAATGTGAGGGTGTTTTGAGATGGGGCTTGCACCTATAATCTGTTGATATATATATATATATAATCAGCATCTAATAACAACAAAGGGGTTTGTCCTCAGCAATGTGGAGAGGTTCCTCATCCAATCAGTTGGAGATCTTAAAAGCTAGAACTGAGGATTTCAGAGGTCAGAAGAGAAATTCTGACTCAACTTCAGCATTGGCTCTTGCTGGAATTTCCAACCAGTCAGCGTCCCCTGGGAATTCAGACTAAGGACTTCTCCCTCACCTTTATTGGAGTATCCAGCTTATGGCCTGCCCTACTGAGTTTGAACTTGCTAGCACCCATGTTTGCACCAGCCAATTCCTTAAAATAAATCTCTTTATTTATATATGTATATCCTATTTGTTCTGTTCAGCCAACTCTATATCCAAAGAATTTTCCATGCTCTTCCCTACCCCAATTCCAAATGCCAGAAAGAGATCTTGTACCCAGATCTTCAACTGCTCAACTCTCCTACATTCAAATCATTTTCAGAGATTTAAAAGACAAATGGGAAGAAATAATGTACTGCCTGTGATTTAGCACAGAGCATTAACTCTGTTCCTAATGTACAATTCTGCATCCTCTTTCTACCAAATTTCCAAACCTTCACATTCACCTAGTGCCTGCTGATATGTGATACTTGTATCTTAATCTTATATTTGATATTTATCCTGTTGGCTGGACAACTTTTAGATACAGCAACATCTTTGATGTTAACTAGATTCTAAACATTGGGGGCAAGTGATATATCTATGATTCTCTTTCTTATTGCTTAGCACACTACACACAATATTTAAAACATGTATTTTAATAGCGAATTTTCTCTAGTTTCTTCATCAACCATCATGACCAATTTTGCAGGAAGCATTTGAGATGACACAGTAAACCTGGAACTTAAATAGGTTAGTGATACTTAAAGAGATTGTTTTACATTACATATTGTTGTTTACTATATTTAGTACTATTTTATCCAATAATAGCTATACAGTCATTAAAATAAACATTATAGATCAGACTCTTAATTTCAGACAAGAGTAATAGGAAACAAGAAGTATTCCAAATGCAATTCCTACAAAGTCCTTGAATAATTGTTTTGACAAGCTTCAAAAATTATCTCTTGATTCCTGCCTGCTGGAGTGCTTTGCTCAAAGGAAGTATGCACAAATATCTCTTGGATAATATAGATTCATTATGAGAAATGAAAGACTGGTAAAAGGCCAGGGTACTTAGATCACCCATTGTTGTGTTGTATATTGCTCTACCTGGCTATGGGTGACCATGGACAGAAAGATGACAGCATCTGCTGCTGCCTTGAGTTTTATGATTTGGTTGGCAAGATAGGACAGCCACTCCAAAAGCTGAAAAGCTATGTGATGGGTTCCAAAAGAGTACAATAATGCTATAGGGATGATAAAGTATAGGGAGAATGGCACCTTAATTATTTTGGGGTGAATCAGGCACTTTTGATTCACATTACTTTTAAAAATGAAAATGCTGGACTCACCCCTGTGACTTCCCTTTTCCCTATGACAATTGAGAATTCATTTCTCTATCCCTCACTTTGAGAGGAACCCAACCTAAATTCTTTAAAGGAAGTATATAGTAAATGAAAGAAACTAAGAAGTTAAGATTAGAGAAATGAAACCTAATTTTTCATAAATGACAACAGGCTTCTGAAAACATTGTGAAGGACTTGATTCAGTTTACCACAGGGTGATTTTTCCAAGGGCATGTTGTGGTGACAGAACGTTTTCAGCAGCCGTGGCTCTCATGGCTGGTTGTCTGACCTAGTTACTGTTGTTCTGTAATCGTATACACACTTATAAGGTTCTGGTTGAAACTTAAGAGCTCCAGGGAGACTGAAGGCAGGAGTTATGACCTATACTTCCTCTATATTTTCCACAACAGTTTCATAATTTTACCATCCCATGATTTCTTTTGATAAACATAAAAATCTCAAGCCCCTAAATCTGAGAAAGCCCCTTAGGAGTGGGGGCCATCCTGTCCTCCCCTACCATTACCAGTTGAGAATCATAGTTTTTATAAAATCTCTTTGGCCAAAAAATTTAGTCAAACTTTACCTTTTAAAGAATGTGTCATTAAAACAACAGGTTTTTTCCCTCTCCAAATATAAAATCATATAATAATATTAAATATCCTTTTTTTAAGTCACAATGCTACCCCAGATTCTAATAACTCCCTCTTCCTTCCTTAATTCCTCATTCCCATTCCCCTTGAAAATTATTGTTCTGCTCTTATTAACATGTGATGTGCTTTCTGTTGTTTAAAAAGTGTTATATCATTAAAATAATCTAGAGATCAGCATGTGTATTTTATCAATAAAATGATCAGTGCTCAAATTTGTAATCTTATATAATAAAACCAATATAGTAGTGGAAAACAGAATTTTATAGGTAGAAACTATTGTTTTAGATTTCCTTTTTTTAAAATTAAGTTTTCTATTTCATAGTATTCATATTTATTTTCCAGTCTTTCCAAGACAAAATGTCAGCAGTCCTCCTCAAGTTACCTGTTCTGTCTTCATTACTCATTACATCTTTTAAATGTGATCAAGTCAAAAGCTTTATTTTAAAAATCTGATTGTACAATTTCTGACTCCTGTAGAAATTAAGTTCTACAATATGGGTTTAAAAAATGAAGAATTCATAGAAAATTTATAATTCAAGCAACAAATAAGGCAGACATTTTATCTACATTATTTTACCAAAAAAACAAAATTTTCAAAGTTTATCTTACACATTTTTTCTTTTTAATATTAGGGAAGTTGTAGGTGTACAGAAAAAACATGCAGAAAATACAGAGTTCTCATATAACCCCTTTCCCACACACAGACATACACACACTTTTTCCTATTATTAACACTTCATTAGTGTGGTAACTTTGTTGTAATTGATGAAAGGATATTATTATAATTGTATTATTAACTATAGTCCATAGTTTACATTAGGGTTCACTGTTTATGTTGTACAGTCCTAAGGTGTTTTATTTAAAAATTTTTATTATAGCAACATATATACAACATATATAGTAACATTCAATTATATAATTCAGTGGTGTTAATTACATTCACAATGTTGTGTGGCCATCACCACTGTCCATTACCAAAACTTTTCCATCACCCCAAACAAAAACTCTGTTCCAATTAAGCATTACCTTCGTATTCCCTGCACCCACTCTGGCCCCTAGTAACCTGTAGTCTAGTTTCTGGCCCTATGAATTTGCTTATTCTAATTATTTCATATCAGTGAACTCATACATTTGTCTTTTTGTATCTGGCTTATTTCACTCAACATAATGTCTTCAATGTTCATCCATGTTGTTGCATTGTCAGAACCTTGTTCCATTTCATGGCTGCATATTATTCCATTGTAGGTATATACCATATTTTGTTTATCCATTCATCTCTTGATGGATGTTTGGGTTGCTTCTGTCTCTTAGCAATTGTGAATAATGCCACTATGAACATTGGTGTGAAAATATCTGTTTGAGTCCCTGCTTTTAATTCTTTTGGGTATATACCTGGAAGTAGGATTGTCCGGTCATAACTTTCTGAGGAACTAACAAACGGTGTTCCACAGCAGCTGCATCAACAATGAATGAGAATTCCTATTTCTCCATATCCTCTCCAATACTTGCTACTTTCAATTTTTTTGTTTTGTTTTGTTTTTTAATAATAGCCATTCTAGTGGGTGTGAAATGGTATCACCTTGTGGTTTTGATTTGCATTTCCCTATTGGCTAATAATCTTGGGCATCTTTTCATGTGCCTTTTGGCCAATGAGTTCTTAAATTGAATATATAAGAGCCCACTACATGTTTTCATTTATTTATCAAGGTAAAATTTTACACATTATGGAATGCACAGATCTTAAGAGTGCAATTTGATAAGTTTTGATAACTGTATATACCTATGTAACCACTACCTCAATCAAGACATAAAACATTATTATCCCAGAAAGTTCCTTCGTGATCCTTCCGATCAATCTCCACCCCCAAAGGCAACCACTGTTCTGATTTTTTTCATCAAAGATTAGATTTGTTGGTTCTTGAACTTCATGTAAATAAGTCACACAAAATGTACTCTTTTTTGCCTGGTTCCTATTGCTCAACATAATGTTTGTGAGTTTCATCCATGTTGTTGTTTGTATCAGTAGTTTGTTCTTTTTTATTGTTGAATAGTACTTATATTGCAATTTATTGATCCATTCTCTGTTCATGGATATTGATTGTCTCCTGTGTGGGCTATTGTGAATAAAGCATTCTTGTACCAGTGGACAAATGTTTTCATTTGCCTTGGAAGTAAAATTGCTGAGACATAGGTCTCAATTCCTTTTAACTTTAAAAGGAATTGTCAAACAATTTTCCAATGGGGTTGTATTATTTCATACTCTCAACAAATATGAAAGTTTCAGTTGCTTCTCTACTCAGTATATATATCAGAGATATCCCTATTTTTTTGTGTGTTATTTTTTTCAGAGATTTGAGCAGAGTATTTTTGGTAGCATTAAATCTCAGTTTTATGAGTGTCCAAATTCTGGAAAATCCTTGTCCAGTTTCCTATACGCATTCTCAACAAACACAAATAGAAATATTTCATATAAAATATAGTCATCTCACTTTAATAGTTCTATTCCTGAAAAATTTATGCATAACACTAATTTTTGTAATCCAGATTGCTTACTAAAATAAATCTTCCCTTCCTTCGATGTCCACTTCAAATCCTCTTCTTCCAGATGTCCTCTCATGTTGTCCTGGCTTGAAATGATTTCTTCATTCTCTAAATTTTAACAGCATCAGTGTTTTTTTTTTTTAAAGATTTATTTATTTTATTTATCCCCCCCTTGCTGCTTGTGCTGCTGTGTCCATTCGCTGCGTGTCTTCTCTGTGTCTGCTTATCTCCCCCTTGCTGTGAGGTCTTGCCGCATCAGCCCACAGTGCCGCGCGGGCCGGCCTGCCCTCACAAGGAGGCGCAGGGAAGCAAACCCGGGGCCTCTCATATGGTAAACGGGTGCTCTATCCATTGCGCCACACCCGCTTCCTGCCAGGAGGTTGCTGCATCAGCCCACCTCACCGCTCAGGCCGGCGTGCCCTCACAAGGAGGCCTCAGGACGCAAACCGGGGCCTCCCATATGGTAAACGGGGGCTCTATCCACTGAGCCACACCCGCTTCCCAGCCTCAGTGTTTTGACACATTTCATCACTGTCATTCTTTTGGACCTTTACCACACATGCCTTGATTTGTTAACTTTTTTATTCATGTGTGTACATTTCATTTCCACAAAAAACACTCTACCTTAATTGAAGGAACCATATTTCATACTTTAAAAAAATCTCATTCACAGCATCCAGTGCAGTACCTTGCGCACAGGAGTACTTAATAGAATTTTCTGCTTAATTGGTTTTCTATTTTTGTTTTGCTTTAAGCAAAGCTTAACTGTTATTTTATAACTTAGTTTAAGTAGTTTTATTTGTTTCAATTATACGGTGATTTCCTCAATTTTCCATTTTTTCTTGACTAATATAAACCAGGCCTAATATTAAAATAAGATTACCGACTAAAATCCACTTCTTTTACTACCTTAGTAGTTCCTAGTTTAAAGCATCCACTATGTGGTATGAAACTACTGAATGCTTTGAAAGAAAAAATATAACATAAGGAGATTAGGGATTCCTTCTGGGATTTCTCTCTAATTCTCCCTAGGGGCAGTGGTTTCCTGTTACAGGTTTCCAAAAGGTATTGTATCCATTCTCCAGTCCCTGGAGAGGCTGCATAGCTCAGGAATCATCTCGTTTGCAAGTGGTTCCCTTCTTCCTGACACAGAAGCTAGACCAGGTCCTTGGTGTTCCTATATTGCTTTGTTCATACTTCCTGGCACACTGAGGCATAATTTATTTATATACATTTGCCTGTC
This sequence comes from Cabassous unicinctus, assembly GCA_029593785.1. Lineage (NCBI taxonomy): Eukaryota > Metazoa > Chordata > Mammalia > Cingulata > Chlamyphoridae > Cabassous > Cabassous unicinctus. The sequence continues at coordinate 18,536 of JAQZBX010016332.1, read as the reverse complement.
TACAACCAGATGGCTGAGCTCCTCAAAGCAGGGATTATGAACTTAGTTATCCTTGCTCAGTATGTAGTAAGTGTTCAGCTAATGTTTGCTGAATGAATGTATGGAGTAATGAGTCAGTGAATAATATAATAATATAATTTTTAGGTATTTTAATCCTTGAAAGATTTCTTTTTTAAAAAATTTTAATTTAATTTTATTATTATTATTTTTTTTACCAGGAGGTCCCAGGGATTGACCCTGGGTCCTTACATATGGGAAACGAATGCCCAACCATTTGAGCCACATCCATCCCCAGATTTCTATCTTTTTATATGTGTGTGTGTGTGTGTGTATATATATATATATATATATATATTTTTTTTTTTCCCCACATGCAAATCTCTGGAACATTTTGGGCCAGAAAGCAACTGTCATTTAATTATTTTACTCTCCTTCCATGAGTGGACATATATTGTTTTTCTTGGTCCAGCATCGTTTTTTGATAACAAACCCCTTATTCTCTATATTTGACAATGCCAGCCCTTGCTCCTTTCCTGACTCTCACCTGAATCCTTAATCCAACCTCCCGTGGCTGCCTATAGAATGGCTGATATTTGGCCTAGGCCTGGCCCATCAGAGTCCTGGACACAGAGTTGGTCACGTGACCCAAACAAGGCAAATCAGATTTCCTGAGATTTTGTATTGGAACCCACTGACACACTGTTGAAACGTTATTCTTTTATTCCACCATGTCAGCTACACAAATATTGCATTTTCCTTTTTCCTCTGCTTTCTTGTACTCAGATGTAGAGTTTTTAGGTTGACCTAAAAGACTAAGTCTCATGGGGGAATTTCAGGCAAAACGAGAGAGGAAGGCTGATGGGGAAAATATTTTAGCAGAGAAAAATCTCACTTTTATAGTTGAAGAATTAAATTAATAAGTTAAAATGTTATTGGGTAAGAATAAATCATATATCATGATAAATAAAGTGACTGACTAAAGATTGATCACGAATAAGGAAAGCCCTTAACTCTTTTAGCTGGGTCTATTCCAATCAAATCTGAATTGTGTGTAAATCTTATACTTTGGCACCAGTCTTTATTGTTATTTTTATCACTCTAAAGGCAAAGATGCAAAATACAGGGTGAAGGGGTATAACATTGTAAGATAAAAATATTAAAAATCATATGTATAAATGTTAGTTTACAACTGCTTTAAAAACCTTTAAAAATAATTTAAAGGAAAGTTTTACAGAGTTATCACCATATTATGGCATCAAATAAAACTAAAATGGAAGAGTTCAAACTGCTCTCTCTTTTTTAACTAAACCATTGGCTATTACTAAGAGAACCACTGGGTTGAAAGAAAATAACTTCACCAATCCCATTGTTGGCAAATGTTCAGATCTTAACAAGCATATTTCAAAAATAATTTTGAGCAGTATATAAACTTCAGGGGCTGTGCTATGAGAACAATCCTATTAAAGATGATAAAATATACTTTTAAAACCCTAAGGTCTTGTTAAAACACAAAAAGCAAAATCAGAGTTGGAAGGGACATCAATAGTCACTCAACTTTCTGAAACATGATTTTGACTATACTTTTATGATAACTGGAAAGAGCATTAAATTTGCAAAGTATGTTTAAAAGAAACAACCTGGACCATACCTTAATTTATTCCTTCACTCATCTGTTTAGCACACATATATTGAACAGATATCACTTAGCAATATTTTTTTCATTTTGTACTGCAGCCCTAGCTATCCCATTTGTTTGCATTCATACTCAGCTATCTGCCAGCTGTCACTGTCCTCTCCAGGGACAAAAGTGTGTTACTGCTGATTTTCAGTCTCTCCCCCAACTCCTTGTTTCCCCACCCCCATCCTAGTCTGGGCTGCTCTGCCAAGATCTCTTGTGTATCCTGTATTTTTCTGCCTCAGACTCAAATGACACAGAAAATAGGACAAATGTCAAATAACTTTTCGATAAGTAGTGACGTAGCTGTGTATTGTAGGAGTATTAATGGAATGGCATGTTGAGCCTTATATATGGACTAAGTTCCAGGGGTTCTTAACTTTTTTGTTTCACAGACCCCTTTGCCAGTCAGGTGAAAACCCCAGACCCCTTTGCCAGTCAGGTGAAAACCACAGACCCCTTACTGAGTCTACACTATACTGCGTATTACTTAATAAATATATCACACCTGCATAAACACGTCCCACAAGAATAATGTTTTTTTTGAATTTCAGTTCAAGCTCACAGATCCCTGGTTAAGAACCCCTGGAACCCAATCATCAGGACACGCATCCTAACAAGTAAGAGAGGGTTTATAAGAAAAATAAGGCAGGACATTTGAAATCATGATTGTCCTAATAAAGGCAGGAAGTGTTGTGACCAAAATTACCCAGAATTTGTTACTTCTCCTACAACTCATAGAAAAAAGCTTGGGAGGTAATGGGATTTCAGGAATTACTTGAATGCCGAAAGCAGGACAAACTTAGTATGAAAGAGCAGGGAAGAAATAGGTCATACTCTAGGTACACAGTTAAGCATGGGAAAAGCCCAGAGAAGAAGAAAAGTGTGCATTTAGTAATATACCTGATGGAAAATTTGCACAATTGCCTAATTCTAAAGCTAAGAGATTTTCCATACTTTTTCATTGCTTTTGATTGGAGATATGGGATTTTTAGCAGTAAGAGTTACCATATAGCAATGACATATTATATATCTAACACATTACACATGGAATTTTATTTAATCTTTGCAAAAATCCTTGCAAAGTATAAATCATTTCCATTTTCCTATGAGGATATCAAGGTATAACTTCTCCAATGTTATGCAGCTATCAAATGCAAATCCTGCACTCCAATGTATTTGTTGTTTCAGATAATAGGATATAACATACCTCCTAAAAGAACTTGACATTGAAGTACTATCTAAAGAGAAAGCTTCAACTGGATTGAGTAGTAGAGACCATGGCTGAAATCACTTTATATATACAATCTTAAGACTTATAAAAATGGACAGAAAATTATTTTAAAGGAAACTTTCCAAGTAAATTTTAAAACCCTAAGGTAAAGGGAGTAAAGAATGAAAACCAAAAGATCAGTGTAGTGAAAAGAAACTCAGCTAGGTGAGAGCAGATTTACATTACAATTCTGATTCAACAGTCTTGGACCCAGCATTTTTGGATTTTTAAGATCTCTTTAAGTTATTAATATTATCTGAATTCTTAAAAACTGATAAATTCCTAGATGCCAACTATATATATACTTTTAAAGATTTATTTAACCCCCTGCCCCCATGTTTTTTGCGCTATCTCCATTCGCTGTGTGCTGTGTCTGCTTGTCTTCTCATCTTCTCTTTAGCAGGCACCTGGAACCAATCCTGGGACCTCTGATGTGGGAGAGAGGCATTCAATCCCTTGACCCACCTCAGCTCCCTGGTTTGTTGTGCCTCTCTTTGTCTCTTGTTACACCAGCTCTCCCTGCCAGCCAGCTGGCTTTCTTTCACCAGGAGGCCCCAGGAAAGGAACCCAGGACCTCCCATATGGTAGAGGGGAGCCCAAATGCTTGAGCCACATCCGCTTCCCTAGATGCCAACTTTAAAATGGAAACTTCAACTCTTTAATTCTAAGCCAGTTAAGGAAGGAGTATCTTAGATAACAGGACAGGAAATAGAACCATTAAAGAGTATATCATTCATAGAAAGCCAGAAATTCAAGGAAGATTTATATGCAGTCAGGTGCCCTATACTAATTATTATGAGCATAACAATATTTAAAGAACATCCTGGTCTCCATTTTTGCCATTATTATAGTAACTAACCTGTAATTACCCTACAGATGTGCTCCTAACAGACCGTGAGGTGGCCATCTAGAATGATTATAGTTAAGGGCCCCACTGTGTAGTTAAACTGCCTGAGTTCAAATGCAGCACCATTGCTTGCTGGGCGGCCTTAAAAAATTGTCAACTTTTTTCATCTATAAAATGAAAATAATCTAGTTCCCACATCTCAGGACAGATGTCCACGAAAACCACTTAGTTCAGTGCAGGGCACATCATAAGTAATCAATAAATGCTAGCTTAAAGAAATTAGAAACTTTTCAGTGGGATTCATGGACACTATTATAACCGGATTAGTTGTCTATTACAACTCGGAGGACCCCTTTTTGAAGCATTACAATTTCTTGCAAGTTCAGTTTTATGCCTTTAGTTTTAATGAAGTATGACAATTACTAGCTTGTGTTATTTACCCACAGGCATATGTTAAACGTATCATTTGTGAGCGGTCTTCAATTTTACAAACTCCTAAATTTTATTTTTTTAGGATACCGAAAGATTGACCTTGTATATGCAAAGCAGGAGCTCAACCACTGAGCTACACCCGCTCAGCAAACCCTAAATTTTAAGAATCAGACATGTCAAGGGACCGCTCGTCAGCACTAGCAATGATTTAAAATAAGAGTTTCTGGTTTTCCTGTTGTATTTATTTGTCCGCTTCAAGATACACGTATCTCAATTTCGCGGGAAGAGGAAATTCCGTCCAGGATTAAAATAAAGGTTTGCATTTGGCACCAGCACCCAGTGGGACTGGAACCTCCGGGGCAGACGTCCAATACCTAACTCCGCAGCGGCCCCGTTTCGGGGTCTTTTTCCGATCCCCCTCCCCGGGGCGGGAAATAAGGTTACCACACCCGCGACCATCCCGGCCTTTTCTAGTTTCGCGGGTGGCTGTTAGGGACGTTTACATTTAAATTTCCCCGAAAGGCCGGGTGTGGGCGGCGGCGCGAACCCGCCCCGGAAACCTCCTGGCCTCTTCCCGCCCTTCCCACCACCAGTCGGGCCGGCCCAGCTAGGGGTCCCCGCGGGGATACAGGAAGGCCGGGCAAGCGCTGGGCCGAAGGCCCCGAGACAGGAACTCCCGGGTGCCCCCCCCTTCCCGGCGCCACCGCCCTCAATCCGGCCCCGGCCCCGGCCCCGCCCAGCTCAGCGCGCCCAGTTGACGGTTGCCCCAGGGCTCGATTTTGAATTTAGATGCCTGGCCTTGGAGCCGCCGGAGCGCGCCGCCGCTCTCCCATTGGCCGTCGGTAGTCACGTGAAAATTTCGGAGCGCGCCGGCCATGTTGGGGAGTGCGGCGCCTTGGCCCGCGCCACCTCCGCCTCCCGCCCCCAGCCGCTCTGCACACCCTGAGAGGAAACAAAGTGCTGCGGGCGGGAGACTAGGCGGCGGCAGCGCGCGGACTCTGCTCGGCCCTTCGGGTCACTCTCCCCTCGCGTCTTCCCGTGCGTGTTTGTGTGTCTACTTGTTTTCTTACAAAGGGCATTTTACCGTTTATTGATTGATCCATAGCTTTCCCCCTTTGCTCTTTGTGCTGCAACCCCGCTCCCGCCAGCCCAGGTGCTTCTTCCTCCACGCCGACTTCTGCACGCGAGGGTGGGTCGCCGGTTTGCACCTTCGGTCCCACTTTGCCTCCTAAAATCCCCTCCGTAAACCCCTCTGCCCGCGGCCTCCCCTCTTCGCTTTCCCAGCCGGCCGCCTCCTCCGATCGCCCCGCCATCCGCCATGGCGACCGCGACCCCCATGCCGCCGCGGACGGGCAGCCGCGCCGGCGGTCCCGCCACGCCGCTGAGCCCCACGCGGCTGTCGCGGCTGCAGGAGAAGGAGGAGCTGCGCGAGCTCAATGACCGGCTGGCCGTGTACATTGACAAGGTGCGTAGCCTGGAGACGGAGAACAGCGCGCTGCAGCTGCAGGTGACAGAACGCGAGGAGGTGCGCGGCCGCGAGCTTACCGGCCTCAAGGTGCTCTACGAGAACGAACTGGCCGACGCGCGCCGCGCGCTCGACGACACGGCCCGCGAGCGCGCCAAGCTACAGATCGAGCTGGGCAAGTTCAAGGCCGAGCACGACCAGCTGCTTCTCAAGTGAGTGCCGCCGGGCAGCCGCGTTTTGAGTGTGCAAGAAGGGGCTGGGGACTAAGCCTGAAGCGACCGGGCCCCGAGGGTTCCTCTGCCCGCGGGAGGGAGAGAAAAGGTCGGGGGGCCTGCGCCTTTCTCAAGGGGCAGGGACCTTCGTCTCTGGAAAGGATAAAGAATCTAGTGTTTTATGGTTGCGGAATGGGGACACCAGGGAGGCTCGGTTGTAGCGATGGTGATGCCGGGATGCGCATGTATTCGTCCTGGATAACAAGCAGGACCGGGTGACGTGCGCGTCTGGGACCGCGGAGAAGTAACGCCGGGCCTCGGACCCCCAGGCCGGGGATACCGCAGTGCTCCACGGCGGTAACTGGAGGCGCGGCATCCCCGCGAGCCCCAGGTGTGAGGAGGTAGCGCTCCAGCGCGCGCCGGGGTTTCCGGCCTGGCCTGAGACAAAGCGGCTGGTGGGTTTGCTGTGTGGGGACCGCCGACCGGGGAAGACTGGCTGCCTTCCTCGAGAATGAATGAGCCTTGAGCGGGCGGAGCGAGGAAGGGGAGGGACCCGCCTGAAGCGTCTCAGTCTCCTGGGGGCGGGTCTCACTTTGGCGCGCTCTGTCTTGGCTCGGGGACATTCTGCGCCTGCCTTGGGTGGGGAGGAAGGGGCGGGGTCTGAACTTCGCGCCCACTCTCTACCCTGGGCAAATTGGATTCTCTAACTTCTTAGCCTCCACAGTGGGAAAAGTACCTGTCTAGCGGGGACAGTCGCGGGTCCTGAAGTACTTCTGCCTCTCCAAACAGGGTTTGTGCATGCTATAGCTACCGTTCCACCCCTCAGGCCGCAGACCCCTCTGCCCTCTCCTCTGCTTTTGCCCCGCATAATATAGTTGGTCTTTCGGGTAACGGAGAGGCAGGGTTCAGTCTCCGCGTCTGTCATTGTGCTTACCGTAGGGTGAAAGGGTGCTGTGCATATGTTGAGTGTTATGGCGAGGGAGGGCTTGTAATTCCACTTAAGGGGCTCAGAGCTTTAAGTCCTGGCCGCAAGGATAAATTTACAATCCTTTGCTGACCCTACTTTAACTCTCTGATGAGCAAAATGGCACAATTGTTATCAATAGGTCAAAATTAGAGATTTGCTAAATTTGGTTCCAGAATTCAGTCTCCCTGAATGCCTTTCTGTCAGTATCCATGTGATAGTCTCCATCTCTTTATGATTGTTTTGTGTATCTTATCTCTACTTTCCCCTTCTTATTAAATACCAATAAGAGATTCATAAAACATGTATGCATGGTACACCCCTTTCGAGTCAGTCACGTTTAACTTTATTTCTTTATGTATTTAGTTTCATAACTCAAAATAATAAGCTTATACTTCTGTTTTTGTATTTACCAACTTTTGAATCATCAATGAGGGGTTAATTCACTCTATAGTTTCCATCTTCTGAATTTTTTGTTACTGAAATTCCTCAAATCTTAAATGCCATTGTATGCCTGGCTATTATTATATGTGTCACTAAGAAGAAAAAACACCAGAACCAACTGTGTAGGACCCGTCCTGTTGGACCCATTCTGATTTCAGAGATTTTAATATGTGGCACATTAAGTATTTGTATGTGCCAGTCACTGTCCTGGGTGCTGAGGATATAGAGATTAAAAAAATATATATTACTGCCCTCATGGAGCTGGGAATACAGTGGGAGAGATATGTGAGCAAGCAGATAAATATATTTCATCTAATCTGAAGCATTTCGATGTTGGTGCTTTTATGATCTTCCAGAAGGTATCTGCTGAAGATTTTTTACAGAGTAACGAGACTGCCACCTGGCTGACAGCAATTGTAAAATGCTGTGGATTATAAAATGCATGCTGGTTTTAACAGGATTGAGAAGAATGTGTATTTGAATCAAGAAATAATATATGTGATATAATATTAGATAATAACAGATACTAAGGGAATACAGATTAAGTGGGTTAAAGGACAGTGTGGTTAAGGAAGGCCTTTCTGAGGGACTGATAATTGAAAATAATAATCTTTTAAGTGACAAGTAGTATGTTGGGATTATATTTTTCTGAGGTCTGTGCTACTGTGTGTATATATTTCTTTTGTAAGGTTACATATATTTTCTTTTCCAATATGCCATCAATTGTTCAAAACATGCCACATATTGTAATTTGCTTCATATTTGTATCATGAATTTTCTTGTGTTATTTGGTTCCAAATAGCCTTTCATTTTTCTTCTTGACTAATGCCTTTCTTATGTCTTTAGCATATCCTCATACTTTTCTAGCCACTTAATCATAACATCTACAACATGAGTCTACTTACTTTTCCCCCCTCTGGAGCATTCTGGTGTTTAGGCCTGCTGTGAAACTGGCATACAAGGAATTTACCTGGGTAAATATATTTTACTTTTTTTGTTTTTTTCCTTTTTCTTTCTTTTTTTTTTTTTTGTCATTTTGTTGGAGAACATCCATAAGTAGCTTATTCAGAAAGGATGGCAGGAGGTACACTCTCTGAGTTCTTGTGTGCCTGAAAATAACTTTGGTTTTATCTCATGTTTGATTGATAGTTGTGCTAGGTATAGAATACTAGTTTGACAAACATTTTTGATCACAACTTGGAAAGTACAGTATTGCTCCATTGTTTTCTAACATACAGAGTTGTTAATGGATGTTTAATGTGAGTCACAGTTTTCTTTTTTGGTTGGTAATAGCTTTTTTGTTTTTCTTCCCTGGAAGCTTTTGAGAATATTCTTTTTTCCTACTTTTTTGAAATTGCATGGTTATAGGTCTAGATGTAGATATGGTTTAAGCATCCTAGCTGTTATGAGAACCCTTGCAGTTTGAAAATATAATCTTTATTTAGCTCTGGGAAACTTCCATTTTTTCCCCCAAATAGTTTTATGTGATCCATTTTCTATGTTCTCTTTTGTTGTTGAACAGTGTTGAACTTTTTGCCCTCTTGTTATCTTTCTCGCTCTTTTTTTTTTTTCTGAAACATTACCTTGACTTTTTCTTGGGTCAATAGTGAGCCTTTTTAAGGCAGAAACCATACATTTTTTATTTCCAAGAAAACAACTTTTTGTACAGCTAGTTCTTTTTTATTAAGCTTTTTATTATCATAAGGATGTAGTATCTTCTTTAATCTGTCTCAGGATAATATTTAGGGCAGGAGTTCTTAACAAGGGATCCGTGAGCTTGAATTGAAATTCAAAAAAACATTATTCTTGTGGGGACATGTTGGTGCATGTCTGACTGGCAAAGGGGTCCATGGAACAAAAACGGTTAAGGAAAACCCTGATTTAGGGTTTTCTTTTAACAAGTTTCTTCCATTACTTGGATTCTTTTTCTCCTCTCCCTGGTCATGTAGTCTTTTGTTTGGCTTAGTGGTTGATAGTTATCATTACTGCTTACATAGGTACAGTCTACACATGCATCCCACCTCCACTGTGGGGAAAGAAATTAGGGACTCCTTGTATGTGAGTGGGTTGTGCCCACTGTTAGCCCATTTGTTGGAGAGTTTGCAGTTAGGCTAAGAAGAGGTGCTGAGGAGGTCCAGGTACAAAGCTGTTATATCAATTAATCTCCTATTTAAGCCTGTCTCACTTTCCTCTGTTCCCAAATACTCTGCAGTGCTTGTTCTGTGATGTGCACTTTTATCTCCACTTCATCTTTTAGAAATTTGTTTAACTGCCTGCTAATGATCCTTTTCTTGTTCACTTTGGTGCTGTGGGTTTATTCCATGGTACATGTTTTACTCATTTTATTAGGGTTTTGTGGGGAGACTAATGTCTAAGCATAGTATACCATCAAGCTGGAAGCCAGTTATCTTTGGGCAATAGTTGAAATATAATCTGGAAGTTAAAAATGAAGTAGTGTTTTATTGTTAGTTTGGGTTCACTTAGCTCTTTTCCAAAAAAATACCTTTATATTTAAATTTTTATTTGGAGTTGTGACTTTTGTAATTAATTACTACATTTGGGTGGATTTAGGTTTAGAAAACAGTATTGAGAGAATTAGAGATTCCAAAATTACTTATGCTCTTTTTGGTTCCTCAGCACATAACATATACCTCAAAGACATCAAGTGGAGACACTTGGATCTGCTGGAGAGAATTTTGCAGTAGCGCCTATGTAGGTGGTCCCTGTATCCACAAGGAAAACATATCTTATGTTTCGGTTACTCTGATTCAGCCCAAGCCTCGTGATATTTTATCATAAGTGTCTTAATTTTTTTGAATAATTTCCAAGAATGATAATGTTTTGAAATTTCGATATTCTAGGCACAGGTAGGGTGAGGTGATGGAGAAAACTAATTGTGTGGGAAAACTAGATATAAAAGAAAATTAGGTTCACCAAACTTTCAGTGACTATTTTGTGAATTTATACATTTTTTTCACTTAAGTGATAGAGTCCATAATCTTTTACACAAAACTCTTGTTGCTAGGTATGTTTTGGAAATAAAAGCATTTCCAATAGTAAAAAGGTAATATGCATATACATCGGATGACACTCACAGTAGGGCCTTGGTTAGCATTTCATCATGAAACAGTTATATCTGCAGGGAAAAATAATAGTCACAGGAAGTAGAGAAACACCTACAAACTAAAAATAGCGCACATCCATTCAGGTCAGGTTTTGCCACCAAATGAGTTAATGAAAAGTATAGGTTTTAGAGCTTGGATTTAGGAAGTGTGGGGATAAGGGATTGTGGATTTGTATTTTTAAATTGATTTCTCCTTATTAAATTCACTGGACTCATCAGATTCTAGCAGTTCCCTTCTATCCCTCTTTTGGTTTATGTAAAGCCTGAAAAGCAACATAATTATCTTTAAATTAAGTTTCTCTTTTTGAGAATTATGAATTAAAGGAAAACTGACGGGGGCTCATTGGTACCTTAATGGATGCTGTAGGATATTTTGAGATGCTGAGCAAGCACATTTACTGTCCCTTCATTTAAAAATAATTATAGGGAAGTGAATGTGGCTCAAAGCGATTGGGCTTCAGTCTACCACATAAGAGGCCCTGGGCTTGATTCCCCAGGGCCTCCTGTTGAAGGCAAGCTGGCCCTCACTGCAGAAAGCTGATGGCCCGTGCTGTGGAGAAATTGTGCAGCAAGATGACTCAACAAAGGGAGATGCAGAGGAGAGACAGTGAGAGATGCAGCAGACCAGGGAGATGAGGTGGCTCAAGCAATTGAGTGCCTCTCCCATACTGGAGGTCACGGGATCAGTTCCCAGTACCTCCTAAAAAAGACAGACGAGAAGAAAAGACAAGCAGACACGGAAAGAACACACAGTGAATTGACACAGAGAGCAGACAGCGAACACAACAATGGAGGGACGGGGGAAAGGGAAAAATTAAAAATAATTATAGAAAGGATGCTCCAGGAAGCATGGTTAATGTCCAACAGGTCCTCAAAGCCAGTGTTTTCAAATTCATCTTTGAGATATTGGACAAAAATTTGTGGCCTTTTTATTTAAAGCAGAATTTCTTGCCCTTTTTTAACAAATGGTGCCTCCATTTTTTGGGTTATTTTATTAAAATAAAATTTTTATTCTAATAGAATATTAAATAATACTGATTGTGCTTTTCATAGTATTTAGGAGCTTGAAGATTCATAAATTCCCTACCTCCATCCCCAAGTATCACTGCTTAAGGAGGCTGAAAGAAAGCCTACAAAATATATTCCTTTGGGGAAAGCAGTGAGCATTCCTCTGAATTTATTTACCAATACATGAGTAAGGAAACGTCTAATGGGAATTTTAGATTTGTGTGTTTTCATTTAAAAAATGCGTTAGATGCTGATGGTGCTACTAACAAGTATACTTGACACAGGAGAGGGGTCAAATGAGTACTACATGAGAAGTTGGAACTTCCTTCTTAATTACCATTTGTGACTTGAGGCAAGTACTTGACTAACTCTGAGCTGCCTTTTTCTAATCTGTATGACTGGAATACAGAGTAAGTAGTTTTCTGAATCTGAGTTAAGAAATCTAGACATTTTTTCCACCTTTGTTATTTACTAGTATTATATTAATGGCAGAATTTTTCTTTTTTCATTTTAAAAGATTTATTAAAGTATATCATTCATACATGAACATACATAAACAATAAGTGTATATAGTGAAAGTTGTGAATTTACAAAACAAACATGCATATTATCTTACAGGACTCCCATACAGTACACCACCACCAAATATCTTGCATTGTTATGAAACTTTTGTTACAAACTATGAAACAACATCATTAAAATATTACTATTAACTATAGCCTGTATCTTACATTTGTTGTATTTCCCCCCCAATCCATCTGATTATTAACACCCTGAATGAGTATTATATATTTGTTATAGTTCATGAGAGAACGTTCTCATATTTATGTTCACCACAGTCCATCTTCTACCACAGGAAACAAAACAAGCAAGAATTGTTTTGTAGATTTTCACTGTGTTTTGGGTTGGGGCTTGTCCATCATCGTCATTTTGTTAGTTGTCCAAGGCAAGTATGAAGAACTGGAGAGTAGGTTTTGGCCACACCAGCCCTGAAATTCAGGGTTCCACCAGCATTTGAACAGTCCAAAGATTTTAGTCTCTGAGACATATGGTTAATGGTTATAGTGATAATTATAGGTTCAAATAAAAGGGGTAGAAGAATCACTAGCAGGGAATTTATAAATGAGTATCTCTGTTATATTGGGGAAATAGATTATCATATATTCACAAATAGGGCCCGCTGAAGGGGTACTGGTTTCATGCGACTGTGTGCCTTGCCTATAGTGTTCAGACGTCCCTAGAGTCCTGAGAAGCACTTTGGTTTGAGGTTTTGTTCACTGTGGCAGTTAGTGAAATCTGCCTGAGACCTGCATAACCGTAACCTCCAGAATGACCTCCAGGCTCAGTGAAATCTTAGCCATAAAACCTTTTTTATTTTATGCTTCCCCCTTTTGGTCAAGATCTGTTTCCACATGCATTGCTGGTTGATGCTTGGTAATAATCCTTATTGGCACTTGGTAATAATTCTTCATTGCCAGTGAGGCTCATCCCTGGGAATCATGTACCATGTCGGGGGGAAGGTAGTGAGTTTATTTGCTGAGTTTGGCTTAAAGAGAAGCCACATTTGAGTAACAAGGAGGTTTTCAGGAGGTAATTTAGGCAGTAAATATAATTAGGCAAAGTTGCATTTTTAGAGGAATAAGGTTCCTAAGTACAGGAATTAAGATTGAAGGCTTGGCATATTGGCCTGTTTTCTTTTATTAGGCGTGGCCTGTATGTTCCAGAGATTTTTGCCATTTTATTTGAGAAAGTATCGGTACTCCTTAGGATGGGAGTTTAATTTTTTGTTATCTGTTGTGTGGGCTTTTATCAAGAAAACAAATCTATGACAGCACGAATACATTGATATACCATAGAATTAGGTTGCATTTCTTTAGATCTTGCTTTGTATTGTATATCCTCTTAGGTGCATTTTCCCCTGTAATAGATGAATTTTTTAAAAAATAAAGTTTTATCAAAGTCTATCATTCATACATGAACATACATGAACAAGAAATGTAAGTAAAATTTGTGAATTTGCAAAACAAATATGTATATGATCATACAAGTCTCCTATACCTTTCCCCACCACCACCACCTCACGTTATTATGAAACACCTGCCACAAACCATGATAGAGCATCGTCGAAACACTTCTACCAACCATAGCCCATATCTTACATTTGGTGCTCCCTTCCCCCAACCTACCCATTCATCACCACCCTGTACTAATATTATATATTTGTTATTATTCAGGAGAAAACGTTCTCATATTTTTCCTGTTAACCACAGTCCATCATAATGGATGAATTTTTAATCCAGATTAGTAATATGAAGAAATGAGGCAGCATACTGAAATGTAAATATGATAGATTCATTTTCCTTTCTATTACTTTTTTTAGTGGAGAAGGGGGTGGAGGCTTTCTATATATTTTGGGCTTACTGTATATTTGTTGACTTTCCATATATTTTGGTCACAGAATAAGTTTTAAGAAGGTCTGTAGGTTAAAATAATATTTGCAGGGGTGTAATATTCATATTGTTCCATTTTCAGACCTAGAACAATTTTTTAAAATGCCAGTCTTGGGGAGCAGATATAGCTCAATGATTGAGTGCCTGCTTCCCATGTACAAGGTCCCAGGTTCAATCCCCGATACTTCCTAAAAAAAATTATTAAAAATAAAAATGCCAGTCTGCTTTAGGGAGTTTTCTTTGTACATGTGATGATTAATTGAAAATAATTAAACCTTCAATCCATGTATTGCTATTTCATTTTTTATGTTCTGATTTTGCCCTGCTAAAAGCAGGTTGACAATTTAGACCCCAACTTTAATATAAATACATGAAATTTCATGTTAAGTATTAAACTGTCATGATACTTCTTCCCATGCTTCCAAAGGATGTTTATGTTTGGTAGAGCAAGATATCTTTTGGAGTTATTTATTTAATCTAGGGGATTACACCAGGTAAGCTTTTGGTGTACCAGATTTAAGGAGATAAACATACTGACTGAAAGATATAGATTGCAAAAATGGGCTGTTGAGTCTTTTTCTCTGCACATTCTCTTTTTATGCTTTTTCTCTTATTTGTCCAGATATCATCCCTGTATGCTTGAGTTATGGACCTTTAGACTTTTATACCATCAGTGTCTCTTTCATGCCTCAGGAGTCAGTTTGAGTGATGGGACCCTGTCAAACTGAAGTTCCCAATTTTAGGATCCAAGGAAATTTCCTACTCAGAGTTTTAATCCCCGTTGTTTTCCCAGGAGACCTTGGATAAGGGGGCTATGTTTGGACTGTTTGGGGGATTTTTATTGTAAATTTTTATTCTGGTAACATATACAACCTAAAATTTCCCATTCTATCCTCTTTCAAATATACAGTTCTGTGTGTGTTGTTAATTACATTCACAATTTTGTGCCTTTATTACCACCATCCATTACCAAAACTTTTTCAGACTTTTCTGGGGAGCAGATGTAGCTCAAGCAATTGAGCGCCTGCTTCCCACATATGAGGTCCCAGGTTCTATCCCTGGTACATCCTAAAAACAAAACAAACAACAAACAAATGAAAAAGCCAACTCAGGACAGCCCATGTAGCTCAGTGGTTGAGTGCTGGCTTCCTACATATGAGGTCCCGGGTTCAATCCACGGCCCTGGTACCTCAAGAAAACAAAACAAAAAAAACAAAAAACTTACCACCACCCCAAACAGGAATTCTGCACCAGTCAAGCATTAACTCCCTATGCCCCACCCCAGCCTGGCTGCTGGTAACCTGTATTCTAGTTTCTGACTTTATGAATTTGCATATTCTAATTTCATATAAGTGAGATTATTCCATATTTGTCTTTTTGGGTTTGGCTTATTTCAACATATGATGTCTTCAAGGTTCATTGGATATAATAACTTTCTTATTATCTGAAAAGCTTATATTCATTATGGAAAATTAGAAAATACAGATAAACACCAAGAAGAAAGGAAAAAAAAAATCACTTTTAGTCCCATCTCCCAGAAATAAGAGCTCTGAAGTTTTCTATTCATTTCTATGCTAATACTGATTTGTAGCCTTTTTTCATGTAACACTACTGTCAATATCTGTACATGTCAGTAAATATCCTATACCATTGTTTAATAAATTTTAAAGATGCATCAAGATAGCTTTTAGTGGCCACTTAGTTTGCCATGACCAAGGAATCAGGCTTTGCCATCACTGAATCTACCCAATTTCTGAGGCCATGAATACCCAGGAGCTTTCTTTCTTGCCGGCAGTATCAGATTTTCCTCATTGTCCATACAATGGACTATGTGACATATATCCCATAATGCAGGGGTTCTTAAGGGGTCGGTGAGTTTGAATTTAAATTAATAAAAAACATTATTCTTGTGGGGACATGTTGGTGCAGGTGTGATGTATTTATTAAATAATACACAGTATAGTGTGGACTTAGTAAGGGGTCCATGGTTTTCACCTGACTGCAAAGGGGTCCGTGGAATAAAAAAGTTTAAGAACCCATGCCTTAAATGGATGAGCTGTAATTAATTTAACCAGTAATACTAATGTTACATGTTAACCACTGGATAATAGAATTACAATTTTACCAACTTTGGATGTCAACAGCAGTGGATGAGTGTCCCATTTTTTGTTTGGGGGAACTTTTATATTACTTTTTGCAAGTTTTGTCTAGTTGTTAATCATTTTAATGTTATGCTCATGGTGTTAACATAAAGGAGTAAAAAGATTGAAAAACAGGTTATAATCTTAGGTTTCTGCTGATATTTTGGTGAAGATCTAGGTCATAAGAGGCTTTCCTTAGCTAATCTATTATTTGGTATTCTTTTTAGATACAATTTTTTTCATCTTTACTGTGTATTTATTTATTGATCATAGAATTATAGCACTTTCACTGCTGGAAGGGGTCTTGGCTCATCTGATCTAACCAAATTATTTGTAGAAATTGATACCTAACGAGTTTTAAAAACTTGTGCAAGATGCAGGACAAGAAGAAATATTTGTTCGGTGCCTGTTCTGTTTGCCAGGCACTAGCTAGATGGTTTATAAACATTGTCTTTTAAAAAGCCTTATGATAATCCTATTGCTATATGAGGAAACTTGAGGTCCAGAGAGTTTAAGTATTTTGCCTGGCATTACTTAGCAGGTAAATGGTAGAGCCAGAGTAGATCCTTGCTCTGTCTTCTAGCATTGTAATAAGGTTTTTACATATAGCATCTCAATTAATCCTTACAACAGTGTTGTTCTGCAGCCATTATTCCCAGTTTAACAATAGAAGGTATGCTCACAGATTATTGTCATCTAGGCTTGGGACTTGAAGTCTTACATAGGACAGTTGATATTCAAGTCCCCATGGGTACTAATTTTGGAAATAGTACTAGATGTGTGTTTTTCACATTGATAGTTCATAACCCCTAGGGAGATATGTTGGAGTTGTGAGGAAGTAGCAGTAATTGAAACAACTGTTAGAAATACTGAGGGTTTCATTTGCTAGTAAGGAAAGACTGAAGATGACTTGCTGAAAGAGATCTTTTTTATATTTCCTTCTTTCTTAAAAAGGTATTTTCCCATTTCACTCTATGCTTAACAATTTTTAAAGCAATTAAAACCTCTAAGTAAATCTTTAATGGCCATGGCAGAAATGTTTTCATGTTTTTTTATTTAACACAAAATTGTGAAATAGATACCATATGCCAGGCCTTGAACCAGATGCTGGGAATACAGAGATGGGATACACAGTCCCTGTTATCAAATTGTTTATGTTCTAGTAGGGAAGACAGAAAACAAACATTACAGTATTGTGATACTATAAATGCAGTACACTAATACAATGTAATAAGTGCTCTGATTGCAGTATCCACATGGTGCTCTATAGAAACAGGGACTGGATTTTAGGTAATAAGGAGTCTCAGAAGAATTTTAGGCTGAAGAGTGACTTGATTAGTCTGGCTGATGTGGAACGAAAAAAGAGTAGAAGTACTAGTAAAGACATGGAGGGAATAATGAATTGGCCTCTGAACTGAGGTAGGCAGTGGGAAAGGAGAGAAGAAGGGATTTAAGAGATACTGAGCAAATAGAGTATTCAGCATTTCATTATGTATTGAGCATAGGGGATTAGGAGTCTAGGGTGACTGCCTTCAGGCATGGGTGTCTGGGTAGATAGTGTTGCTCTTACCAGAGATTGGTGGGGAGGGAACATGTTTGGAAGACATGGTGAGTTGAGTGTAGGACATATACTGAGTTTAGTGGTATTTATTGGCTGTCCAAATGGAGACATTACCTGGAAATTTGTAGTTATTCTCTTGGAGCTCTAAAGAGAGACGTGGGTTGGAGATGCAGTTTTAGGAGCAGAGGTGGAATTTGAGGTAGAGAGGGAATAGCTAAGAGGGACAGTTAGAAACATGGAAAACAAATGAGTAATAGATCAAGGAAAGAAATCCAACAATGGAGATGATCAGTAATAGAGAGTTAGGAAAAGAGAATTGAGTCATGGAAAACAAGAGTAAAATTTACCAAAGAATGCTAGTAGAGGTTTAGTTTGATGAAGCCTGAAAAGTATCCCATTGGCTTTGTTGCCTGGGAATATTATTGTTGACTTTGAGGAGAGTCTTATGTTTGTGAAGAGTAGTGGGGTCAAAGGCACTGGAGATCCTTTAGGAGTGAATGGGAGAAAGGAGATCATGAGTTTAGACGACTTGTTCAAGAATCTTGACTGTGAAGGGAAGGAAGCATTCGACAAGGTTGACTTAAAGTAGATTCTCAGTGTTTATATAATGACCAGACTCTTATCCCTCTAAGATTTGGAACTAAAAATCTGATTTCTTTGCCTAGTTTGCTTAGAACACTTTAGTAGCTACTAGGACAAAGACTAAAATCCTCAATATTAACTAATGTAGGGTGATTGTACAACTTATTCAAACTGGGTTATTTGTGAGTGAAAGAGGGAGCTGTTAATAATTTTGCTGGGATATTGGCAAAAATGGGAATTGTCCTGGGCAAATAGGGATGTATGGTCATACTACCTAAAAGCCATCCCTTCGTGCACTGGTCCTTGCCTGACTCTTCAGCTTCATTATATCATCACATCACTTTTTTTTTTTTTTTTT
>JAQZBX010016331.1:0-36587 GCA_029593785.1 Cabassous unicinctus | reverse complement strand
AATATTATGGAGCTGTAAGAAGAAATGAAGTCATAAAGCATATGACAGCATGGATGAACCTGGAGGACATTATGTTGAGTGAAACAAGCCAGACACAAAAGGACAAATACTGTATGATTGCTTTACTATGCACCAAATATATTGTGTAACATATTGTTTGATTAAAAAAAAAATTTATATGTATCCAGTACATTTATATGAGAAAATGTATGTATTTATTCACCTGTGTTTACTTTTTAGTTTTTAATTGTTTATATTTTCAATTATTAAACGTACAAAATAAAGTTTAAAACATGAAAAAAAAAAAAAGAAAGAAATTAACCTGTACTTTTTTAAGCTACTGGAATTTAGAGATTTTTCCTTACTGCAACAATAACCAGGACTCTCTTAAGCTGACTCAAAATGGTTAAGGAATGAACAAGTAGAAAATAGCCACAAATAAGAAGAGAAGGCCTAGAACAGTGATTCTCATACCTGAGGTAACATCAGATTCACCTGGAGGGTTTGTCAAAACACAGATTGCTGGGCCTCACCCTCAGAGTGTCTGATTTAGTAGGTGAGCCTAAGAATGTGCATTTCTGACTCATCCCCAGATGCTGCAGATACTGCTGATCTGGGAACCACAATTTGAGGACTTCTCCCCCAAAATATGTTTCAAAGGAATATGTGAGGTCAGCTGGCCAGATAATGGTGCCCAGTTGTTTGGTCAAGCAAGAACTGGACTAATTGTAATATAAGGACATTCCATAAACAATCATCAGTGAGTTGATTGCATAGATGGCTGATTACATCTACAATCATCCAAGGAGATTGCCATAAACAATGAGTGATATCTTATCCAATCAGTTGAAGGCTTTAAAAGGGGAAGTAATTTCAGCATTCAGAGAGAATTTCCAGCTCCAGTTTAGGTAGCCAGCATCTCCTGGGAGTTCATTAAGAACCTTCATTGGAGCCCCTGGTTTTCGGTCTGCCCTGAGAAATTTGGATTTGTGCATCCCCACAGTCTCATGACAGAATTTTATAAAATCTTATACTATTTACAAATATCTTCTGTTGATTCTGTTTCCCTAGAGACCCCTGACTAAAACAGAATATTAATGGTGGTGAGATTGTACTCATATCATAAAGCTACAATGATTAAAGTAGTCTGGTACTCTGGTACTAATGAAGAGATAATTTAATGAAATTGGCTAGAAAGTTCATGACCAGATACAATAATATATTTATACTGTGGTCTAAACATGAAATGATTAAATTTTTCCAAAACTGGTAAGATGTGAAAAAGCCTGTTTCCTCTTGAGCAATGAACTCTTTTAATGATATCTAGGCCCAATCCCATCATTATACTTATGGTTATTAAAAGAAAGTCCAGTCCATTAAAAAATTCAATTCCATATTTAATTCAAGCTTTTCCCTTTCCCTGACTAGTTTCTCATCCCCAACTTGCATAGTAGAGGAGGGCGGGTTATGTCATCTCCTGATCAGCAACCTGCTTCATAATGCCTGTTTCTCAAGACATGGACAGAGTGGGGAATGGGGTTGTTTACTAGTCTGCATGGTGTGTGAGCTGACCCTGTCTTGCTTGATTGTAATTGTTAAATGAGCAATTGCACATCTGTGATGGCAAGGTTGTTGAAACCTCTCTTTTTGGTGATCAAGAGAGTTGTCTGAAAGGAATCATGTTTCTTGGGTGTTGGTGGAGGCTCTATCAGAGGTGATGAGTGATGGGGGATGTCATGATCTGGCCACTGTGACCTCTTGAAGGAATCAGCGTGTCTTCAGTCTCCCCCATTCATCCTTGATGCATGCGTCTCTTTGTCTCACTCTGCAGCAGAGTCCACCACTTACTTTGTAAACTCCCAGGGCAAGAAAGGACCTTGGACAGTACTACATGCCATCCTGTGTATTACATGATAAATGTGGATGCCTTTAATCCGTGAAAAATGATCGATTATTTCATAGCTGGTACTGGAATAATTGATTGACACTTAGAAAAAATATTGAGGGGTGCTAACTTTTATTGAATGTTTATTCAGCTTTGCACTAAACTTGATACTTTCAGTATCTCATTTATTCCTCACAGTAATCTCAAGAGGTGAGGCAAATGAAGAAACTGAGGTTTATAGAGAGGCTCAGAAAATCATCAAAGTTCTGGTTCTGACTGTGGAGCCAGATTTTCTAACCAGGAGACTGTAAGCTAAGGTGAATTTTACATGAAATTGAGTCATAACAAATCAAACAGTTATAAGCACAGATGCAATTATATGTGAAGTTGATCACAGTTCCTAGGAAGGCATAAAATTAGATCATATTGACTGTAAAAAAAAACTAAACATTAACAAAACCAAAAATACTCCTGCATTTCTGTTTTGGACTGTATCTGGCTACATCTGAACACAGTTTGGAAAAAACAGCAGTGACAACAATAACTTAACACTCTTTTGATTCCAAGCTGGTCATCAGTCCATGGGGCTTATGGAATGATTGACTTTCGGCATGTGGCCTTTGAAATAGTGCTCAGAATGGCAATATGGCACCTCCCTGCAATGGCCTATAACTATAGAAAGAAAAAAAAAACAAAAAACTTTGTAGAACAGTATTTTCGACATGGGGAAAAGTTTATAATATATTACAAGCAAGTAAAAGTGAGCATATAACTATTATAAGAGTTTTCAAAACCAAGTGATATTGTATATGCATATAAATCATGAAATTTTTTAGAAGTTGCTTTTTTCCTGGACTATTGAGATTATAAAGAATTTTTTCTTTATATTTCTCCTTTTGTGCATAAGTGTTCTACATTTAAAATAATAATACTATTATCATTAGAAAAAATATTCAAAACATCTACTATATTTACTCCAGATATTTTATTTAAACTTTTATCCATCGGATCTTAAAAAAAAAGGTAAGTGAAAGATGGCAATTATGGTGCAGGTAGGGGAGAAAATGTCATAAGCCATGCAGTACTTACTATGTCACAGTTAAAATCTGCATTAATTGCTTGGTGAAAAAAAGATAAATGTCTAGTCATTTCTAGAGTGAAAAGAAGAAAGATATTAGTAGGCAAGGGACAATATTTCAAAAACTTCTCTATTACTTGGAAGTCAATCAATAAAAATTATTTCAATCTCAAATATAAAACTTTGCCAAGCTGTCCTTCCTAAATACTAATCAGGCTGTCAATCACCATGGCCTTTGCAGCATGGCTAGCACAGCTTTGCTACCAATCCCATGGAAAATTATCTTTCTCTCATTGAAATTTTCCATTTCATCAGTCAATTGACAATGGACTGACCACTGCAGCTTATGACAGTTTCTGAATCTCCTCTTTTTAAGATTGTGAACCAAACAATATAGGGTAAAACATCTTGCTCCCCCTGTGGCCAGGCCATCCTGGAATCATTCCTGTCTCTTAGCCTTTTTGACATGTCTTCCTCACTTAGAAAAAAAAGTAAAACCATTCAATGAATTGACACTAAAATGTTTAGGTATCATTTGTATCATTATAATAAGGAATGGTTTTTTAAGCTGCTATCATTATCTGCTTGAGTCTACCAAATCCTAAGATTGAGGATAACATTCTTGGCATCATGACATCATTGGGATCAATATGTACAAGTCATGTGGGTATGTACATTCTGAGTGTTCCCTATCAATTTATGGATCTCAGTTTTGGGGAGGTAACTTGATATGTATCTCAGGAGACAATTTTTAGAGACTTCACTACATGCCACGCTTTATGTGATACACAAAGCCAGTTTTCTAAGAACTTTGAGATTTAGGTAGGGAATCAAGAGCTACATATAAATGATGCTAAATAACATTATAAAACTATTAAAACTGTTAGAAAATAATAAAAGATATCCATAAGTGAGTGTCTGATTAAGTACCAAATGCTCCACACAAATAGCAGAAGTATAGAGGATTCAGTGTGAATCTATTTCAGCACTCAGAAACTCAATTTAAATAAGATATAACCTTGATCAACAGAAAAGACTGCCACTGATTTGTGATTCAGTATAAAATTTTGTAGAAGTCATATCTTTAAAAAATTATTTCCAGATTTGAAATACCCAACTGTATCTTTCTCATCAACAAATGGCACAATTTCTTGCAAAAGACATTTACAAACCACCCAAAACTCTAGCTTCAAAAGATAATTATTTCCAACCAAATTAAAGCTGTTTTAAGCAGCTGCCACATATAACTTAATAGAGCACTATATTTCATTATTTGCTTGTTTACACATTGCTGAAATAATGTTAATGTTACGGTTGATATTTCAAACATTTTTATATATTTGTACTGTTCTTTGTTAAAAAGCGATTGAAATTGAAGAATTATAAAGACTTGACAATATATTTTCACAAAGAAAATATACTTGAGAAGGAAAATTACTTCATCCATTCAGTAGCTAGTCAACATTTCCCAAATTTCTATACAGAGAGTAAGATAAAGCCACCTTTAGCCTGTAAGAGTGCTTCAAATCCTGAGGGATCCAACAGGACTGATGTAAAGAAGAAATGGTTTCAAATAACAAATTCATTAGCATACATGCAGGCAACTTACCTCACAGGTTGAAATAAGAAACAGAATCTTGAGAACAGTCTTATACAAATTAGACACACTCCAGGCAAAGCAATTTTTCTTACTTTTAAGAATACAATATTAAGCAAGTTCTGTGATTGCACTGGGGACCGTTTCTATTGCCATGACAAGGACCCGTGTCGTGCACCATTTGATGTACTCATTTTAAGAAGGTAGACTCCGAAGAGGTAAGATATTCTTTGAAAAGCCAACAAGGAACAGAGATGAAAAGCCAACAAGGAACAGAGATGAAAAAGAAGTGGACATTAAAATTGAGAAAAATAAGTGCAACCTTGGAATGAGTGAGAGCAATTAGATTTCGAGGGTGGAAAATCTAGAAGGATTGCCGTGAAAAAGAGCATTTAAAAATACTACCTTAGTGGATGCAAATATATAAGATTGGTCTTGTTTGACACTAAAGTAATTGCCTAGAGTCATTTCAGGGCTATAGTGACCTCTTGTACTTAATTTAAAAATAAATTGTTGACTAATATTTTGGTGTTGGTATTAGTCATACTAAGCTAGTATTCACAGTGGTAACAAAACACTTGAAATCTCAGTGCTCTTGAACAAGAAAGATTAATTTCTAATTTGCAGCACAGTTTGATGTGTTCAGCTGGCTGTGCTTGAAATCTCTTCCTTAACATTAACTCTGGAAGCCAGGATTTTTCCACCAGTACATGGACAGGAAAGAGAAAGACTGGAGGACTCTCACTTATGCTTAACTGCCTCAGACTGTAAACAACACATCAATTCTACTCTCTTTTAAACTGGCAAGAATCCAATTACATGATTCAAATCAATCCATCAGAGATACTGGGAAATGTGGTCTTCCAGTGTTCCATGGGGCAGGAAAATGATGTGGTAGACATCTAGCATAGTCTATGCCACTCTACTCTGGAAAATCTTTTAAAAGCTGGAAAAACATAATTTTGTTATTTTATGCATATATAAATACTTACACACACATATGTATACATTTATGTGTATATGTATATACATATACATATATATTTATTTTTAGTTTGTTAATAGAGCTTTACAAATTGCAAAGCCTGGCTTGCCTGGGCTATGTATATGCTTATGAATCTTTTTTATCTATCAGGAGAAAGAAGAATTGAATATATATAAGTTAAGACATATGTTAAGACTTATGTTTACCAATGAAGAAAAATGGGGTGGAGGGTGGGGAGAGGCAGATGAGACTGAGTCTTCTTAAAGGAGAAAAATATTGATTATATAACATACTCTAAAGAAGATCTTGGTCATTACTAAGCTATTCTCATAGGAAAATTATGTTAAATATTAGTCAGCTAAATTATGGACTCAGAGACGGGAGCAGAAATCATGGCAATCCCCTGGCAAGGCTCCTTTTGTGGGGTTAGGAGTTCTGAAGTAATCACTCAGAAGTATCAGGGTAAACTGCCACCCAAAATCCAGTTTGGATTTTGAGATTGACGACACCAAGAGGGCATGAAAAGTTTTATTACTCAAATAGTAATATTTTCTGGGGGAGAATAGGGAAGCCTCCCAGGCTGTTCTGAAAATGGCTTGAGAGAGCAGGGAAAGGAGCCTAGCAGGGGGTTTGGGGTGGTTAATGTGTGGACTTGGGGTTCAGCTTGCGTGGTTTGAACTTTTTCCTTGCACCCAGGCTTTCCTATCAGCATGCCCAGATGGTAAAGAGGATTGATGGAGATTGAAAGCTGTCAGCAATCAAACATCAAAATGGAGTCAAGCCTTTTTACGACTTTTTTGTTGTTGTTGTTATGATCTAGTTTGTTTCAGTCTCATTTTATACATAACATAGCTAATCCTACTCTGATCCAACATTTTAAAGTGCATGCGTGTGTGTGTGTGTATGTGTGTGTGGAGTGTGGTGATTTTGAATGTTAACAGCAGTTTGGCCAATTTAATTTTTATGACCGAGAATAGTCCTTAAGCAAGCTCTGAAACTTGTTACACACGTAGATATTTAAGATTAAAGACTAAAAATTATGACAACACTCAAACAAGCATTCTGTTTCTATCAGGTAAGGTAGTGATTGCTCTTGGGGTAAAAACCCACCATAGAATAAAAACTGGAACGTATTCTGGAGTTGGATGAAAATGAGTGATATTCAAAGTGGTATTCTCATTTTAAGCATGAAGAGTATACGAATGGATTTTTTTTATTCATTCATTTTCTAACAAATGTTTTTTGGATACCTACTCTATGCCAGGCTGCAGAATTATGGCAAGTTTGAAAACCCTTGAGTAGTCCACAGGCAATTTCGTACAAGTACAGTAGAAATCCCATAATCATTCAATATTTCATTTAAGGATTGGAAAATTTGACAAATTACATGTGTTTAATTATATCTGTATTACTGATCATTCCTGCATACCAGATTGAAAATTGGTGGGAACTGAGACTGAGAAAATGAACTCTAGAATGTGTTTTTCATATCAAGTACTAAACATCATCACACAATTTGGGGCTCTGGGCATGTATTTCATCTTACAAATAATGGGAAAAAAATGTACAGAATTATAAAAGGTCTTATGGTTAGAAAGAATCAATGAGTCACCTACTTCAAACTCCTAACTAATGCAAACATCTTGTACAGTATCCCTGAAGTTGGTCTTCGGATATCCATGTTAATAACTCCAGTAACAGGTTCTCACTAACAAGACAGGTCCTTCTGCTACTAGTCAAGTTGGAAAGTTCTCTCTTTCCTTGGAGTCAATAAAGTCTTTCATTCTTGTTATCTTATACTTTTCTTGATAATTCTTTTGAGTTTCCTTTGATGGCAATTTTGCTGTTATACAGTGCTCTTTTGGGCCATCTTCTCTTCTCAATCGACACATTGACCATGTTACATTGCGACTCTACCCATGGATTCAACCCCATGTTCTGTTATATACAACATCCTCACTCATTTGGGTTTCAGAACTACCTTTCAATGGTCCCTGAGGAGAGTACTTGAAGGTTCTCAAGCACTTAAAACTCAACATGTCCAGAAGAGAATTCATCATTGTCTACCATAAACTAGGTCATCCCTCCTTCGGCTGCTATTTCAGAAAATGGCATCAACATGTCTCAGTTGCTCACGCCAGAAATATGGAAACCATCCTTAGTACCTCTCATTTCCTCATTCCTTGCTTGCTTCCAATTGCAAAGTCCTGTTACTTCTACTCCTAAAGAGCCTCTACGTAAATTCTTAAGAAGCCATAGGTCATACCGGTTAAGAGCCCATCTCTAAGGAGGAGACTTTCTAGCTTTGAATCATGGTTCTATCACTTACTACCTAACGATCTCTGTAACTTGTATCCTCATCGGTAAAATGCAGCTAGTAAATAATATCTATTTCAACGGTGTGTTTGGGCGAGTACATATAGAACAATGCATGGGTACCTAATAAGCACTTTGCTAATCTTGGCTATTCTTTTTCTTTTTTATTCTTTCTGCTCATAATTCCCATTAGCATTTTCCTAAATAAGTTCTCCATCATCTCTTAAGTGCTTTACTGCCTTAGATAGACTGGTAACTGGTTTCCAAAATTCTAGTATGTCACCCTCCACCCAGTATTCATATGGAAGCCAACATGATGCATTTATTTCACTTATTAACCTGCTTCAATGGCTCCCTGGTTGATGGTATAGCAAACTCCAAACACTTTAACTTAAAGTCCAAACTCCTTAGCATCGTTGCTTCCATACTACCTGATCTGGCACTGATTACCTCTCCAACTCCTTGCACCATTCAGGTGCCCCCCCCACCCCCTTTTTTTTAACTCTGGGCTGACTATTGCCCTACTTGGAATAGTCTTCCCACCTTAAGGAAATTCTACTCCCAAACTATACTTCCACTATTTCTAATTATGTCACTCTGGTAAGAGGATTAAGGCCCATTCTGATCGAGGTGGGCCAAACCTTAACTGATGTAGCCTCATCAAAAGGTCTTCTAATGAGTCCACACCCACAAGAATGGATTAAATTTAAGAAGATGTTTTTCTGGGGCACACATAGCTTCAAACCACTACACACGTCTACCCAGTTTGACCCTATTTTGGCACTTTTGGAATTGAATACAATTGCTAATTTTCTTCCCTGTAAAATATCTCCAAAAACAAAAACAAAAACAAAACAGCAACAAAGATGCATTTATTTCAATGATTATTAAATACTTGCTTAATGAATAGATACATTAAACTAAAGGTTCCAACCTTGTAGTATCTGCTCTGATTTTTTTTTTTTTGTATCGAAAAAAGGACCAAGTGTAGTGCTCCCACTTTTTACATTACCATCTTCTCTATCTTTAAAGAGGTGAATATTTTGCATCCTTTTAGAAACTCTTCTTTAGTCTAAAATTCTCTAGATTTTCTACAATTCCATTTTGCTTTACAACAACTCCATGTTCTTTTCACCACAGTCTAGATGAATTTAAACACAGTATCCTAGTTTTGGTTAAAACATGGTAAAATACTAAGAAATGAGATACTCTACCTTTAGAGAACTCAGTGTTCTATGCCTTATTTACATAATGTATACTGATTGAATGCTCTAAGTATTCATTTTTGAAGAAAAATTAAATTTTTCTTTCTTAGAGGGAAGTATCTCCCAGAACATTAAATGTGTAGATGTTAGAACCACAGTAAGTATGCCCCTCTTTCTTCCCTAGGGAAGTCTTTTATCAGATATACAATGTGCTGCTACACATATTCTGTGGAAAATAACTCTGCAAGTTCTCAATAGCTGTTAGTTTTACTTCCCTAAAGAGTATTCCACAATCCAATAAAATTGGGAAATGCTGAATTAAAATGGTTTCTTTACTATGGGAATTCTAAACACTTTTAATATATTCATGAGCATCGAGAATAACTGAGAGGGTAGATAAAATATGCAACTTTCCCGTTGGGTTTACTTGACCTGGGAACCCTCTTTCAGCACAGTACAGCATGGGACTAGTGGAAGGCCAGTTTGGGAAATATTTTTTTCCTAAGCAATAGATCTCCTTAAAAATCATGAAAATACTGCATAAACCTAATTTAATTAAATTACTTTATGACCTTATTAAGGGATATTTTACTACTCCATAGAACTGAAACAGAAAGTAAACCAAATAGTTTACTATCTTATAAATACATTTAGAGTTTGAACTCATGCAGAATCCCAACTAATTAATCTTTCCTTCAAGCATTCTTCTGCTAAAATAAACTGGCTCTTTTCCTTATGTATTTTTCTTTCTCCACACAGACTGCTCTAGTAGGCATCCTGCAGCTGTTTCTTTTTCTGCTTTCCTGCCTGATTAAACCTCACCTCAATCATCCTGAGTTGAATTCCCTCCATTATCTAAAATCATGTGCATGTCCCCCACAAAGGGGTAAAACTAAATTCAAGAATTTGGATAATATGGGTATTTTTGATCCCAGGGAATTGTCATCATGCAGTTCTTCCATTATTTCCAGTGCCGTAACTTTCTTGGCCCACTCAAAATATGAGCTCAGGTCTGACCTCACTTTTATGCAGACATTTATTCGATTTTGAAAAATAATCAATAATGAGTATAGGAAGTCTAAAATTCAGTTAAACACAGTAATCAGCAGCCAGGATCTTGTGAGCAAGTGACTTAAAGAGGATGAGCCAAGGCACATCTTTGATCCTCCCATCTCTCCTTTTTGCGCTGTCCAAGGAAAACGTCTGGCCCAGAAAACACAGATGGATGACATTGCCTGAGCCTAACGACTGATCAGGATAATCAGTCACTAGGCTCTGATGATAAGGACTTCCCAGGTTTCTGTGCACTCTTGATGATTTATTCTGATTTTCAATGTCTTACATAGTAGAAACAATGGGCTTAATCTCCTCCATGGAAGAGGGATGTCATTCATGGTTAGATCTTTTTCCATTCATGATATCAGGCTCTCATCATTTTAATTATTCCTTCTCACTTAATCCAGATGAGTTTGCCATTTGCTTCATTAGTAGAGAGATTAAAATATATTGAGTCTTCGATTAAAAAAAAAAGCCTTATACATCTCAGAAGGGAAGTACATTGTATCATTCGAAAATGCAGAAGTCACTATCTGCAAAGGTTCACGTTTCATTGATAGTCAAAGGAAGAATATTCCTTAAATCAACATTTCCCAGATTTAAATCAACGTTTCCAACATTAGTCCTGCAGGATTTGGTAGGTATTAAATTAAGGAAAGGTAGTGTGGTTGAATATGTTTAGAAACCCCAGGGTTAGACAGAGTTAAATAGGTTTCTTGATTGCAAGACTTCTGATATTCTTGAAATGCTAAAGTAGCTTGTAAATTTCCAAAGGGGTTGTCTTAGTTTGCCATAGGGCTGCAGATGCAAAGTACCAGAAATGGATTGGCTTTTATAATGGGAAATTTATTTGGGTAAAAGCTGACAGTTCTGAGGCCACAAAATGTCCAAATCAAGGCACCAACACAGATGCTTTCTCACCAAAGTCACCTACTGTTGATCCTAGCATCCTGTCATGTGGCAAAGATGGCCACCAATCTCTGTCTTCCCCTCCAGAATCTACCGTCTCCTGGAGCTCACCTGTGAGCTATTGGGTATATGGCTCATCTCTCCCTGGGCCTCAGTTCCTAGAACCTCTCAGGGAATCCCTGTTCTCCCGCAGTCCTCTCTCTCACATGGCAAGATCAATATAATTTAGCAACTCCCTTTTCCTGTGTGCATCTCTCTCTGTCTCCGTTTATATCAGACCCAGCAAGAGAGCGGAGACAACCTGAGTCATGTCTCACTGACATAGTCCAGTCAAAAGAGTCTCACACCCATAGGAATGGATTAATTAAAAAACATAATCATTCTCTTTTTGGGATTCACCAAATTCAAACTGTCTCGTGGAGTGTACAGTATGGAAAGGTTCTAGAATTTAAATTGATCATACAAATCTCTTTTGTTGTTATTTCCCAGGTTTACTTTTGCATCTCTGCTATCACAAGAGCACCCCATATTGGTGTTACACAAAGAACATTTCAGAAAATGCTCTTTACTTAAGGCATAAACCAGTCATATTGCATGCTTGTATAATATTACCACTTGTTTTTAAACAATTCTTAATATTCAGATTCATTAAAAATTAAATCCTAAGCAAATAATAAACACAAACTTTTAAGTCTCCATACAGAGTCATAAACCTACAGGCATATAAAAATCTGTGCTCTGTGGCAGTGATTCTCAAAGTGTGGGCCATAAATCAGCAGTTCAGCATCACCTGACAACTTAATAAAAATACAAATTCTCTGCCCCACCCTCGACCTCCTGAGTCAGACACCCTGGGGTATGGGCAAGCTGTCTGTTTTAAAAAGCCTTTTGGGCAACTGTCATGCACATTAATATTTGAGAAGAACTGATCTCAAATGTTAGAATCAGAATTGAAACTCGGATCTCAGCAGAGTACAATGGGCAGGTTTTTGGGAATTAGATTTTACTTTTTTTTTTTTTAAACCACATTTGGAGTGGTGCAAGCTCAACATTAGAGGGCTGGAAGGAATACAACTAGCCAAGCACTGCAATGTAGCACCCATACTTGATAGGCGGTTCCTGTCCCAAAAGGTATTACAAATGGCAGCAAAGTTTGGCCCAGGAGGCCACACTAGATGTTTGTGAAGCAGAGAACATTTAAGAGATGGGCAACAAATGACTGGAATTTACAGGCAGAAATCAGGTGCCTGGAGGTATGGGCCTGAGAAAGTATTTCAGCCTTAGAGGAACCAGGTTCCTAGGGATGTATTGAGGCACAAGGACCTCAGGATTCCAGAGAACAAAATAGAAGCAGGTATATGATTTTGTTATAGAGACAAAGCAGAAGCAGTGTCACCATGGATGGTCACTTGAACTGAGTGAAAATAAAACTTAATTTCTGAACTTGGACTGTTTAAGCTCTTTTCACTAAAAGGCAATTAAATGTTTTATAACCTGGGGTATGGCTAATATGTATTCCCGAGAGGCCATGTGGCTTCAGAAATTAGAGAGGTGCAGGGGTGAGGAGTTTGGCAAGGGCTCAGAGAGGTTATTGCCCCAAGAGCCTTGCAATCCTCGGTTAAATAGTCAGTCAACAACATTGACTGGCTGTCATGGGCCTAGAGAGCAGAGTAAATCTGCTTCTCTTTGCTTCTCTCCAAAGCTTGATTATCTGTAATTTTTTGTTAGCTTCACCCAGTGAATGATTCTGCTTTCAGCGTTTCATTAAGCAGGGACATATGCTATGGATTACATCAATTTCAATATTCTTGTTGTTAGGCTTATAGCCCCCTTTGGAAGTGTGAAACGATTACCAAATTCCAGGTGTGGTTTGACCAGGAAAGCCTACATATGAACAATAACACTATTTTGGGCACATCTATGATTTTGTTATGTGTGGTCTTGTTATACCGTTGAGTAATGTTAATCTGTTACCTAAATTCCTAAGTATTGATTGCTCATAAAATGCACAGGTTTACAGATTAGAATGCTATGTTTTTCTTCCTTCTCAATTTTTTGACATTGATCACTTTGCTGTAGTGTAGATCTGCTATATCTGCACTCAAGTTACTGATAAAAGTACGAAGTAAAGGCCAAGGACAGATGCGAGTAGCATGCTCCTGGAGTCCTCCTTGTACTGCTTCTCTATTGAGTGAAACTCTTTGGAATATCATCACTTTATCTGTTTTTTTATTTTAGAAAGTACTCAGGGTTTTGGCATCCTGAAAATGGTGACTCATTGTTTATATCTTTAATCTCAGAAGGTCATATATGAAATATTGTGAGTAGAGCTAAAATAGTGTGAAAATCTAGCCCAGTTATACACATAGATACACATATCACTCGAACCTCTGAACTTAGTTATTTTCCTTATTGCATAAAAGGAAAATGAAACTCAGCATAACTAAGAATATTTATGAAAAAAAGTCAATCAGAATGTTTGAATACTTATCCAATCTAAATGTCACATTCACAGTTCCTCTTAGCCATGGTTTTACTGTCCTTGCTCTAGAAATGCTCCATGATACTGTTCAACATTGAAATTAGATTCCAGCATAGCCTTCAGAGGTTCAATAAAAATTATGATATAAATTCAAGTTACTAACGGATAATCTTAAATAGAGCATAACCTCTTCTGAGAGGACTCTAATATTTCAACATGAAAAAATAAGAGAATAAACATAATTCTCGAATTCTAAAGACAGTGGGAAAATCTTCATATTAGCTAGAACCAGAATAAACAAAAATTCATAATGCCTGTATAGGTATGATATTTTTCTCCCCATGCACAGTGGGAAGACACCATGTGTGCTATTTGACCCACTTCAAAATTAAAAACCCTCTTCCACATTAAGGAAGAAGGGGCAATCAACTGGCCTGGCAAAGCTCTATGAATGAGCCAGTAATGGTGATAAAAGTGACCTACATGGCTAAGCTTGCTCTCTAGCACTTAGATGCCCAGACACTAATTAGCCTAAGAGGTGACCCACAGAAGCCTTGCATCTTCCATGGTTACACAAAGGCTTTCAGCACAGACACGATTGACTTTGGGCTTAAAGAATCAATTATCCAATATTTTGTTCTTAAATCCCTCATTGAAATATCACTATCTTTTTTTTCAAGATGCTGTTTTCTCCAAAAACTTACTTGACCCCTCATGCAAAATCAAGCCAGAATTTGTCAATTGAGGACTTTTCCAAGCCTACTCAAGCATAGGTTGTTATTATATTTAATCATCAAAAGATTTCTAAAGCTCAGTGTAAACTTATTCTGGCATATGTAAATGATATTTTAAATGAGTTCCTTGAAAGATTTCATACCTGTTTTGAAAGCAGTTCATTTAACTATTTCATTATAGACTTGAGGCAATTATTGGTCACATATGGCAATTTGAGATAACTTGAAGAATCTTATTATCTATTTAGGATTCTAACTTTAAGTCAACTTCAATCAAGATATTTCTTGATCGAGATATTTCAGGTGTGACTTGCTGTAAGTAAACTCTGGCAGGGGTCAGGTGGTGAATAGGGAATATGGGCTATGTTGGATAGATGGAGAAGTTAGGGAAGGTTAAGAGAATCCTTGCAATTTGTGTAGAAGCGCCAAAATGTTCTGCTAAAAATCCATTGAACAATTCTTAAGAAAACTCTCAATGCCAAAGAATTATCTTTAGCTTTTAAACTCATAGTCAATTTGTTCATTCATTCATTCATTTCCAATGTTTAGGAAAACATAAACAACCCAGATTATAAATATTAAAAAGCCACAAGAATTTGACAGCAATAACCCTGTGTTGTTCCAATGTGAGAAAACTACCTTTGACTGAATTTTCCTTTAATATGACATAATTTATTTTCTTTATCAATTAAGATAGAATTTAACTTCAAGTCTAATTTGAAATGATAGTGAAAAAGAATGGGGGAAAGTGTTCAATATATTCTTTGCTACATTACCTTTATGTCAATATATTCACAAGGTTCTTTTTATCATTAATTGGTAGAATTTGGAGTTAATTGGAAGTCAAATATAACTTAGTTCTTAAGAAAACCCATTAGTACCATGATATATTAGCATTCTTCAGAATGCAAAACATGTCCTAATAAAGGATGACATAAATTAAATAATCTCATTTTAAAAAGATAGAAGTACTAGGGGTGGATGTAGCTCAGTGGTTGAGTGCCTGCTTCCTATGTACAAGGTCCCAAGTTCAATCCTCGGTACCTCCTAAAAAAAAAAAAAAAAAAAAAAAAAAAAAAAAATGTTAGAACAAGATCATCAGTAGTCCAGTAGCTAGATCAGGAGAATGTCCATAGCAAATCAGAGAACTGCTGAATTGTCTTGTACATCATACCATTAAGGAAGTCAAAAGAAAATGGCTCATCTAATGTGTGAGCAGTTGTTTGCTTCATAAAGAAATTGTTAATCACCATGGCTCTTTCCAAATAGTAATCAATTTCCACACAGTTCCTTCTCTCCTATGAGAAGGTACAACTTCTAACACTTACATGAATACTTAAACTTTTACTCAGAATATAATTTTATTATAGTTAGGTCATATGCCTCTAAAAAATTATGAAATTCATTAGTGCAAAAACCACATTTCATACTTCTTTTCTACACCTCATAGGGCATCCCTAGAAGAATATAAAACCCACAGAAAGCACTTGATAGATTCCAAATGATTTGTACTGAATTGCCCAGACAGAGGATAGGAGAATTCCACAATACAGAGATAAAGCACTCAACATTAGGTGGGCTGTGGTGTACCAACCACAAAATAATATATTTATTTTTCCAACATTTTTTTTCTTTTATTGATAAAAATCACACAAAATTAATTGATAAGTGATTTAAAAAACAGTATTACATATTCTCTTGTGTTTAGAAGTTTGCCAGCTTGGAGGTTTCCTTCACTGATCACATGGTCCTGGCTCTTCTACCCGCCAGGCTCTGATGATCTTTTCCATCAGAATTCTTCACTGTTCTCTCTTTCAGACTTCTCACACAATAAAATCTCAGTGAGGGACAGCCAACAGGTAAAAAAAACCCACAACAATAACAACAAAAAACCTAAACTCCTCACATTGCATACAACACGTGTCTTGAAGGAACATTATCCAGTTTTTATTGGATTTTCATTCCAGTAGTTTTTCAAACTTTGTGGTCAGCTTTCTTTCTTCTTGTTTTATGCTAAAGCAAATTTTCTTTTGGTACAGCACAAGCTTTAATGCCCATGTTTAGAACCAGAAACTGAATCCCTTGTCTGGGGAAAAAAATAATAAAATAAAATAATAAAATAAACCAAACCGGAACAAAGAGCATCTTTGAAAGGAAGAAGAAAAAAAAAAGCAATTGAAATAAAGTCTGTGAGAGTGACACACACCTAACAAGAAAAACTGTTTTTCCCCAATGTCCCACCCACCCCTCCCCCACCCCGTGGTTCTCCAGCACAGGAACCATGCAGTGTAGAAAAATCAAATATACAAACAAACCTTTATGTAGCTAGGATGAAATCTATTTTTATAAGAACTTGCCACTCTTACTATTTACATCCAGGAGCATTTTGTTTGTTTTATATTTTAAAGCAAAGAAAGTTCTGTAGTTCTCCCAGTTATGCTGCAGGTCCTTCGGCTGTCCTTTTTAAGCAGTCTTGTTTTTCTTTTCTCTGTGTCATAAATGTTTTAACAGGAACGATGAGTTTGCTTGGTTGCACGGTTTTGGTACCCAATCTTCTTTACAGTGAAAGCCCTCCCTCCTCCCCCCCGTGGAGTCCCCCAGGCTTCAGCGTTAGTTGCTTATTCTCTCCAGGTAAATGGCCGGGGCTGCCGACCTAGCTATGGTAGCGATGAAGCTGTGGTCGCGCCCGAGCTCCAGGGTGGGGGTTTCATCCTGGTCCGGAGACATGGAGTCATAGGCCTTGTTGACGTGGAGCGGCTGGTGAGCTTGACAGTACCCGATCACAGGCTGGTCGTAGCTGTAATAGGGCAAGGGCTTCACATGGTGTGAGATCTGGGTAGGGGAAAGAAAAGGAATGACTGAGTACAAAAATGCTTTGAAAAGATAAGAAGCTAACACTTAGCAGATTGCGTTTTTGTTAAAACAGCATGATTCATCTCTAGTCATTTATCAAAATAACTATCATTGCCATTCAGCTCAATATTTTTTGTCCATCATATTTAACATATATACTTTGTCTATCAAATCAAAGTGTACAAGCTTTTTCAATGCTATTCTAACTAGCTAGCACCATAACAACCTAAATGCCCTTGAACAGGGAATTTTAAAATAAATTGTGTACAAAAGTATGTATAATGTAAAATACAATTTAGTTTTCATGTAATATCTTTATAGACAGTTGAAATCTTTTTCATGGTCCCAAATAACTTTTACATAAAAGGTTTTTTTCCAACCATAATTTCCCATAGACTATTATTAACAATTTTTCACTTATAAATTCTGGACCAAAGAAATCTAGAACCATAACAATATGTGGAAATTTGTGTTTGTAATATGTGATATTACCTGTTTTAGGCCAACAAGTCAAAAATGTGTTTAATGTTAGTATGATAGACCTGAATCATGTTCTAGAGAAATCCCTTTAAATAGTAAAAACTGAAAATATTAGTTGTAGTAAGTTCAATTCTCTGTGTGACTTTATATTAAACCACAAATCTCTGACAAAGAAAAATGTATCTTAACTGACAGAAAGGAAAATGATGATTGCTTAATTTTTTTATATCATGCTAGAGGATTTCTTAATAACCTCTTAGACCCAAAATGAGTTCTCCATTAACAATCCACAAATTATAAAGTGCAAACATTTCGTGGCGCTGTAGGTTTAGAGGTTGTGGTAGTTTTAAACTATTGTCTCTGTTCCATCCCCACTTCCATAGTCAGCTTTTTGAGGCAAGAGCTGAGACTTTGCAAACCACTTTACTGTTTTGCCAGCAGTTTCCAGTTGAGACTAGGCTAGAGGAAGGAAAGAAACTTGCTCCTTTTGTTGGCATCCCACATTGCTTCCTTCCTGCTCCACGGAGTTACACTACCAGCACTTTGCTCTAGCTGTAGCAATTCCTTCTAGCGACAGCAGTTGATTTCTCTTTACAGTCCTTCTAACATTGGCAGCACCAGTCTCAGCATGCCCCCATTAGCCAGTAAGCAGTTACCTCTGGGACTTCTGAGGTTCAGCTGCACAGAGACCTTCCTCCAAGCTTTTAAGTTTTAATGATTCCAACCTCTTCTTTTTGTTCCCTCAGCTCTATTGGTGGTAGTGATAGCTAGAAAATATACTTATTAAAATTTCTTCATAGGGGACATTTTCGGGACTTGGGAATCAACCTGAATGATATTGCAATAAGAGATCTTGGCCATTATATATCTTCCCATAACCTACAGAATTGAGTGGGAGAGAGTATAAACTACAATGTAAACTATAATCCATGCTCAGTGGCAATGACCCAAAATGCATTTATCAATTGCAGTGAATGTACCACACTAATGAAGGATGTTGTTTAAGTGGGAAAAAGTGGGGGGTATGGGGAGCAAGGCATATGGGAATTCCTATGTTTTCATGTAACATTTACGTAATCTAAGTTTCTTTAAAAATTTTTAAAAATATATTTTAAAAATTTCTTCATATAAGCAGCTTTGAAAATTTAAAAATTAATTGAACTGGTTTACTATTAATCTCATTTTAGAAGTTTACTCTTTGCATTTAGCTCCCTGAAGGATATTAACCGGACCTTCTCAGTTTTGCTTACAGGAATAAGATAAGGTCTCAAAGCAAAATCAGATGGAATGGTGGTAGGAGCAACTTATGATCCAGTAAAACTGCAATTTTTCTCTGGGTCAAAAAGCTTGATATCCTTGAGTGGTCAGCTGAGAAAGGAGCCATGAAGGACTATCAAAACTGTGGTTTATTAGATGCTGAAACCAAGGACAAGTCGAAAGTGCTTGAGACAACGCAGGACTGAGAAACTGCACGTTTTGATTGCAAGGCCCCTGGAAGACCTAACATTCATCACTTGTTTTGTTGTTGTTTTTCTTCTCCCCTACCCCTCTCCTTTCACCCATAAAAACCCTAGCTCCCATTCTCACTTTGAACTGGTTTGGGGAAGATTCCCCCAGTTCCTTGCTTGTGCTCTCACAGTAAATCACCTTCTCACTGAGAGACATGTTTCTCCTTTGTGGCACCAGATCGGGCGGGCCTTCTATTGGAAATGTGCGGTGCTTACGGTAACAGTAGGGATACTAGCTAATTAGGGAAGTTGCTTCCTCTGTAGTACCCTGGAAATATCTTTCAGCTTTTGCATTAACTTAGTTTCTAGCTCTGTGTCTAATTGTCAGTTCTTGATGTGAATTTTTTGTTAAAATAACTGACATGTTATCTTAACATGTCAGCCTTCTGACTGGGCTATGACTGACTTTTTCTGTAGGTTAAACTACAGAATTGATATGTTCCTATGATTTTATAATTTGGTAGTGAAGTAACCCTCAAAGGTCTTCTGGTTTAACTGTTTTGTAGAAAGTTAACCAGTCTTATAGCTAACTTAGCAACCTTATCTTCAGAGGTTATTTCTCCACTTTGTATATAATTTGAAAACTTTTCAAATTAATGTGATAAATAAAAATTTGAAACAAATGCACTATTTGTATGTGAAATATGTTTTTGACAATTTTATGCTTATTACAATAAAAGTCATCTTCTTGCATTTTTGGAAATATAGAGTAAAGCGTGGTTTTCTATGGCAAATTACAACTCAGTAGTAGGTTAAGAAATCAATTTAGTGAATCCAGATAAACATTTTTAAAGTTAAATTAACCAGAATAGATAATATCAGAGTGTACCGTACGAATCAGGGTAAACTGGTTTCATAAAGGTTTTATTTCAAATTTATGTGTGTGCAGTGAGTATGTTACTATATTGGGTCACACAGAGATGTTTTTGAAAAAGTGTTGATTGGCATATATTAGGATTTCAATTTATTTTAAAGTGATTGAACAAATCTGGATCCATTTCCATCCTGATTTTACTGTTCCTTTTTAAAAAACATATATAATTCACTATTTTTCATGATAAGTTGTAAAGATAAACCAATGAATCGCTTTGTTTTATGGATCAGGCACATGGACTTCCAGTGGAAGTCAAACTATTTTCAGCAAATCTTCTAAGAAATAGAAATGAAGAGGTTATTTCTTTTCAAACAAGGTACAGATATAAAATCTTAAATAAACAATTTTCTTCCCAAATAAAGGAGATTTTTTTTTAAACTTACATGCTAGGTCAATGTTGTAATTGATAGAGAGATGTTTTATGAATTAGACATTAATTTCCATGCCTGACAGTGAGAGCAAGGAACAGATTATAAGTTGACATAGCTAGATTGATAAAGATATGAAATGTAAAGTTAAGTCAGCTTCACCTCTCCCCAGGTCTATGGATTGTTTTTATTTGTTTTTTCTTACTTACATCGAACTCTTCCTGCAAATCAGTATAAGTATAGATAAGAAATGTTGCCAGCAAGTTCTGTTTTGGGAAAACCACACAGGATTTTGCAATGTGTCAGATACACAAAGTTATCTGTGGTTGGTGTCATGGGTCAACAAAATCTTGAAAAAACAGAGAAAAGGAAGTAGACACTTTTTCTGACTTTTCAGCAGGAATAATTTTATGAAGACGCTCTTTCTAAGTGTAGCATTGTCCACACTTCCTTCTTGGTTGTTAATAGATGGAGTAGCATCACCCAAAAACAACATAAAAAGTCACCAAATTATTTTCAAATGACAGCAACATTCAGTTTTACTAAAGTGTACTTGTAACAAAGTGGGCCATCTCCAGTCGTTGCAATAAGCCAATATTGATTCTACAAACATGTATGAGCAATGGGTGCCAGAAGAAAACAGGCCTTCCATTCAACCAGATTAGTTTCAGGTGAATGCCAGTAGTTCATAAAGATGAACATAGTTGAATTTCAATATTTACTTAAAGCTCTTAAAATTAAACTGGAATGGTAAAGAACAATCTCATGTCTCAGAAACCATGGCATTTGTCTTCACATGAAGTTGATTCAAATCTCATAGAATTTGCATTAGCTGCAGAGTTTTAAGTTTGTATATTACATCATCTCTGAAATAAAAAAATGTGTTTTACTATTACAGTTGTGCTAGTTTATTCATTTTATTCATTTATTTTTTACTTCTAGTGAGCAAAGACCCATGCCATTTTAACTCATTGCATTGGAGGCAGACTTAGAAACTCTTTCAGACTAGAGACCATTGGAAAGTTTTCTCCTGCACTGTTGCCCAATGGCATGAATTCAAAAGCCAAGTGAATTGGCAAGCTTTGACAGGATATCTGAGATGCCTGCTTATTTACTCTTAAAGTCTATTCTTTAGGACACTATGCAATCAACTGAATTTGTGGTTTCTGAGGCTCGGAGAGACTGAGGTCTTATACTTTCTAGTAATACTGTACAGTACATTAACCACCTGAGTCCCTGTGGGTAGCATTGTTTCCTTTCCAGTAGTCAAAATAAAGCATCCTCAGGTTCCGATTAATGTGGATTTGGCAGTTTTGTAAAGGGTTCTCAGAGCTCTTCCAATCGGTCCCCCTTTTCCATCAGCTCTTTGATGGACATCACTCTGTAGCACATCATTTTAAAGATGGCCTTGTTAGCAAGCCTGGATGCTCACTGACTGCAGTGAAGGCGGTTCTTTATTTACAGACAGTGGATGTGGTACATGGATAGAAGGAATAAGACTGAAATGCTGCCATGTACTTCTATCAGGAATATGAGCACTTTGAAATCAAAATTTAAACTTTTTGTTTACAGAGCAGTATTTCATAACTAATATGAGGTAGGTTACAAAGAGAGGGGCCATTGTTATCACTAATTTTTAAATCACATTAATGCCCCTGAGTTTCATGGGACTCCTCTGAAGCTATAGATGATAATGATGCCTCATTTACCTCTACACATTTCAGATAACACTGAAAGTGCTCCCTGAGTCTGGAGAAAGAAGGGATAACACAGGTAAGACATATTCTAACTCTAGTTTTACTCAACACCGACAGTGCCCTTCCTAGAAATGTGCCCTGTCTTTTATCTTATAGTTTCCATTCAGGGAGATGCAAGGGCATATGAGGTCAAAGAGCGGCTCAGCCAACAAAGCTTCCAGAACCTACTTTGTGCATTTGGAACAGAGATTCTTAAGCTTTTTTGTTCCATGAACCCCTTTGCCAGTTGGGTGAAATGAATACCACTGTAATATATTTATTGCATACATTCATAGGTGAAGGAGATGCTAGATTTCAGTCAGAGGTCAGAGAAAATAAAAATAAGTTGACTTTTTTCAATTCAAGCTCACAGACCACCTGAAATCTTTAGGGGTGCATGGACCCTTGGATAAGAACCCTTGGTTCAGAAGTTTAGGAACCTTAGTGTAAGTTCTAGTTTTCTAAAGATATCCCTTGCCCTTTGTGTATAATATGTTTTTTCTCCTAACGCACTAGAGGGAGTATTAAAAGACACAGTCCCCTCAATTAAGAAGCCTTCAGTGTTAGTGAATCAAAGAGCGAAGTCGGGGAAAGGGAATGTTTTAAATTCTGGAAGGTTGGCAAAATTATAGAGGGACATGTGGAGTTTCAAAGTCTGCAAATTGTTTCAGACCCCATAATTTTATGGCCATAATAATTATATTTAAAATGAGAAATGAATGTGTCGGTATAGTAAATGTGAGAGCATTGTGAATTGGACTCCTGATGTATGTGATCGTGAAGGGCTTTTAAAGTTCAGCTTTGTTATGGGCATGAAATTCCAATACCGTTACCCTCCTGTCCCAAAAGTATTAGCATTAGTTGTAAGTAGTTTAAGAACCTGATCATTCTAAAATTACCGTGAACTATCATTAGTCATATTTATTAACTTTTCATGAACATTGTTCACATTTCAGTATGAGTTCTTTCGATTGAAGTCATAAAAAGTTGATTTTCAATTTCCTAAATGACATTTGGTCTCTAATTTTCCAGAATTAAAATGTGGTCTGACTGCACAGGCCATTTAAAAAGTACCTCCATACAAATCCGGATGAAGAGCTCAATACATTTCAATTGCTTAATGAAGATGGACACTTAGCTTAATGGAAATAAAATTGATTTAAAAATGAAGGGCAATAGCTAAATGAATATGTAACTTTGCCTTATTCTTTTCACTATATTAGTATGTGACAAGACTTGGCAGGAAATGAGTAGTGTTTCCTCTAGTGTCTTCCTCTAGACTTTTGGTTAAAGCTGATAGAATCTCAACTCATTTAAGTTAGCTGGCTAGAAGGGAAACATAATTGGCTCCAAAGTTAGCTGGCTTCCATAAGAAAGGATTTAACAGCTAAACTGAGAGAAGAGCAAGGGTGTTCACTGGGTGTCAGGAACTGAAACTAGGAACACAAATGACACTATGTTTCTTTCAGTTAAACTCATCTGATAACCTCTGCAAGTTACCTTCACATCCTGTCTGCCAAATGGCTTCCTCCACATGACTGGACACGTGACTTTGACAATTCCTAAGGTTTACATTTTATAGCTATGGTCGTTTGCACAAATGGCCACTGTTCTTTTTAGCTCCTCCTATTTAGAGGAGATTGAGGGTGGCCTGGTGACTTCCTTTAGACAATGGAACCCAGTGAAAGTGACACTGTATGAGTTCCAAGGATCTCAGGTCCCTAACTGGCCAGACATCTCCTCTGTGAACAAGCCCAGACTAGCCCACTGTAGTGAAAGGCTTTGAGGTGCGGCTGAGACATCTTAGACCAGGTAGCCCCCCCAAAGCCCCCCGGGAGCTCATTGTTAAGAAACAACTCCATAAAAAAGGCCACAGGTATTCCTCAAAGGTAGAAAATAATAGAAGACCTTTCCCAAACACTATCATGGTTAGTATTTTTATTAAATAATTTATATCCCATCTCATTCCAAAAAGCATATGAGACATCAGACTGAACCACAAAATTGGCAATTCCTACAAACCTGATTTTTTGCCTCACTTCTCAACTTAGAGACCTACATTAACAATTGCCTTGTGATAGATAAATTTTGACTTGTTGGGTTTTGATTATTTTATAGCATAAGAGACACAAAATAAGTAATGAATCTAAATCAATTTGTCAAATTACATTATTTAATCCCATTATGCAAAATAAATACTCATTTTTAATGCTTCCTTCTTAATTGGAAAACACCAATAATCCAAGCATTAATTTCTATTAACTAAAAAAATAAAACTTCCCATATCATAAGACATTATT
The DNA here is from genome assembly GCA_029593785.1 of Cabassous unicinctus. Classification (NCBI taxonomy): domain Eukaryota; kingdom Metazoa; phylum Chordata; class Mammalia; order Cingulata; family Chlamyphoridae; genus Cabassous; species Cabassous unicinctus. The sequence continues at coordinate 12,221 of JAQZBX010016331.1, read as the reverse complement.
TATAAAACTTTTGTTAAAACGTATTTTAAATTGCTATTTTGAAAAAATGCCCTGAACTCAAATGTTAACCATACTCCTGTACCAAGATTATGATTTGAGCCTTTCTTTCATTACTAATGGAATTTCCCATTAGAATGAACAAAGATTTTTTTTTTGAATAGGGAAATGTTTTTTGTTTGCTTTCCCTTCAACAGACCAAAATCCCTTAGAAATTTCTGCAGGCTGTATTAAGAGAGGAGAGTGGATGAAAAGAAAAACTCCCTAGCATATAATTCAGTGCAGATGGAGGAAGAGATGGCTTGGGCTGGGAAAAAGTCCTTTTAAGAACTCTAAAATGTTCACCAGCTTGAAGCGTCCAAGAAGAGTGCAGGATTTTGAGCAGTTCTCTGCCCATGAGCAAAATCAGGGAGATGGCAGAGTTGCAGGAGATGGAGAACAATCCTCAGTCCTAGGCTTCACTTTGTGGAATACTAAGTAAAGCCAGGGTGAGGCAGAACCAATTTCACTTTCTATTTAAAGAAGATGATGACTTCAAGTGACCCCAGGAGACCCAACAATCCCTGAAGCAAAATCTCTCTGCCTGGCAGTGTTATTTCTTGTTTTGCATCTGCCTTCATCAATAGCTAATCACCTACCTTCCCCACCCCAATTACACAGTAAACTAGTTAATAAAATCTACATTGAGAATATTCTATACCTAGAATATAGTACTGAGTGTTTGTTGAGCGAAAGAACAACCACCTTATCTTTTCCTACTTTGTTTTGAAGATTAAATGAGTGATAAATGTGACAGAATGTAAAATAATTTATTTTTTGCTAAATACACTCATCAAATTTATTGACCTTTATTTTGGATAAACAGTGTCTGCATATCTTCAAAGAAAAACAAAAAGATGTTATCAATTGATGATAAATGCCCCACTTCCATTTTTCTTATAGGCTAAACTGTGTCTATTCTTGTCCAGCACATAGAATGCACAATACTCAACATACTAGATGTTGGCTTTTTATGTTAATTGGGCTATTCGGACCATTTCAAACTTGAGTTCTGGTAAAAGTTGCTCTGTAGAACTTGCATTTCTTGTTCTGATATTATTTAAAGGTGGGAATGTGTACTATTTGCGCACTTGTGGTTGTCCCAATTTTAACTTCTAAGTCAGTCATGGGATAAGAGAACAGAACATCCATTTGCGTCTTTATTGCTCTCCTATGGGGATGTGTTGTCTATGAAGTATCAGGAGAGTTGATTAAGTTAATGAATGAGGTACTAGCCGTTCTTTGAAGTTCTTTGACTCTATTAACTGGGAAGCTTATTACATTAGCAGCACTCTTAGCATTCAGTGAGGCTTTGGGCTAATGAGCTGGATTAATTAGCTGGTATTAACATGTAAAGGCTTTTCTTCTTTGGCTCTGAATTCTGTGTGAATGAGTAAGGACTCCCCAGCAGTACAACGCAAGCAAACATCCTATTTTAGTGAAATTTACATAAGGTAAATATAGTACTCCAAGGTACTAAAAAAGTAGAGGTGACGAAATTTCAAAATGCACGTCTTCCCCCACTATGGAAAAAGATCACTGCAGTTTCAATGATAAAGAGAAGACAAGTCTATCATAAAACCCAAGACAGTGATGTGATCATTACTTGGGCCCAAATCCACTCCTAGAAAAAAAAAGTACAAAAAGAAAACAAATAAAAATTTTAAAATTTATCAGCACACTTAAGGTATTCAATTTGTTTTGCTTGTTTGTTTATTTTAATCCCTTCTCAGCATTGGAAAGGAAAATAAAAATAGCAGGACATTAACACTAGACAGGTGCTGGCAATAAATCAGGAGTTAGAGGCGTTTTCCTTCCAAGTCCACTTTTATTTTCTCCCCAGTACTCAGAATAGCCTTCTACTAGTTTCCATGGGTTTGTGTAGTGTTTGTATAGATTTGTGTTAAATGGTTTATGTTGTCCTTGTTTTATGCAAGAATAGGCTTCTTATCTAACCAGAGTATGACCGGATCCCTTCGCCTTTTGTATATATACTTAATTTGTGACCCTCCCACTACATCCAATCCAATAGTTCCGTGGACATTTATAAATACTAGAAATATTTTCTAGTAAAAATAAATTTTTTCATGGTGAAAACCATGAAATGAAATAAAGTTATAAGGAAAGTGACTCAGTTTTTGGTAATCGTGACTTATTATACAGAATTGCTTATTCCAGGGTAAAAAAAGTTCAGAACCAAGTGACAAACCCAGAAGGAAGAAAAATCCTAGTGTGATGTAAACATGCTTGATAGGCTGAAATGAGACATGTGAGTCTAACAGAGTTTAAATAGGGCTTTTTGGGACACTGGCTGTTCCTAACACAAAGAGGCAATGAGATGTACATTGAATTACTGAAACAAGGAGAAACCTATTTAAGGAAATGTCATTAAATATTTTATTCTGATTGAATATAGTTTAGAACATCATGGCAAGGTGATGATGCATAAATAATTTTGGTCTCATATTTTTAATAAAATCTGTTAAAGTCTAAGCTAAAGCTTGGTTCTCAGTCACAGAGTATATACCATTAAGGAGTAACTATACAAGAGTAAATTCACCATCCTAGTTCATTTATTTAAGTGATTATTCACTCAAATGCAAATATTTATCGCAGGGGTTGGCAAATGTTTTCTGTAAACGGCCATTAGCAAATATTTCAGTTTTAGGTCCCATACAGTGTCTGTTGCAACCACTGAACTTTGCCACAAAAACTCGACTCTGAAAGTAGGGGCAGACAAAATGTAAACAAATGAGCATGGCTCTGTTTTCATAAAATTTGAGTGTAATAAAACGTGTATGCATAGGCACGGAAATCTGAATTTCACACATTTTCATATCACCAAATAATCTTTAGATTTTTTTTCCAACCATATACATTGTAAAAACTTAGCTTGTGGGCCATACCAAAACAAGCAGGGGCTGGATTTGGACCATTGGCTGTGGTTTGCTGCCTCCTGATTTATCAGATATCTACTGTGAGCTAGGCAGCATGCTAGGTACTAGATTGTGATGGTTAGGCTAATGTGTCAACTCGGCCAAGTAATTGTGCCCAGTTTTTGGTCAAGCAAGCACTGGGCTAATTGTAATAGGACATTTATGGGCTTTAGTTATCAGTGAGTTTACTGCATAGATGGCTGATCACACCTGCATCAACCAGGGAGTTTGCCATCAGCAATGAATGAGGCTTTATCCAATCAGTTGAATGCCTTAAAAAGGGAAGTAATTTCAGCATTCAGGGAGAATTTCCCAGCTCATCTTTGGACAGCCAACATCTCCTGGAAATTCATCAAGGACCTTCATTGGGCTTTTACCAGAGCGCCTGGTTTGCAGCCTGCCTGCAGAACCTGGACTTGTGCATCTCCACAGTCAGGTAAGAGACTCTTATAAAATCTCATACTATTGACAGGTATCTCTTGTTGATTCTGTTTCCATAGAGAACCCTGACTAATACATATGTATAAAAAGAAGATTAAAATAAGACTTCTTTACTCATGGGGCTTACTAGGAACTGGTAAAATGAAACAAATCTGATTCCAATTCTTTGTGTTTTAGACTACATAATCCAAATCAGTAAGGCAGGGGGAGACATCTGCTCCAAGCTGGTGGGCACTGCAGATTTCCTTGTGAATAGCCAGGTCTTCCACTTTAGAATAAAGCCTTCAGTGGCTCCAGACAAAGTCTTGAACTCACACTTGGAAGTCAGACTTGAATCTCCAGGTGAGAGAGTTGAGGCCACCATTCAAGTAATGTAGATCAGACTCTGGCAGGATAAAATTCCAGTGACCTTTTAGTGATGATTTTGCACGACTCTTAAGCCAGTGAACCTGCCTCTCTGTGCATGATGGCTTATAATACAATGCCTGAGAAAACTGTGTGATTTTGTAAAAGAGGTTAGATGCCTGGGTCATCTAACCATAAACAGTTTTTAAAATTTTATTTATTTATGTATTTATGTATGTATGTATGTATGTATGTATGTATTTACTTATTTTTGCCGAGAAGTTAAAAATAAGTCTCCTTTCTATTTCTCATTTTCACTGAGCATTTTCCTATAGCTGGGCCTTTGTGTTCACCATTCTCTTTGCCTGGGATAGTCTTCCAACTCTTTGCAGTGGGTTTAGGTTAATATTTTGAATCTTAGCTTAAAGGTCATGTTTCCAAAGAGACTTTCCCTAACTACTTTGGTAAAAATAGCATCCTACCCCCTTCACTCCATGTAAGCCATTCTCTGTTTCTATTCCATTCATATTCTCCAGAGCATGCATCCGAATGTTAGATATCATTCATTATGTATTTCTTTGCGCCTTTCTGTCTGTTTTACTCAATGTAAGGTCCATGAAGTCAGCAAGCTTTTTTGACTGGTTCGTTGCTATATGCTGAAAATACTTCAATAAACATATGCTAAAAGAATATATGAATTTAGGAGAACTTCGTTAGAGAATTTGGTCTTTGGGGAAGAGGTTTACTTCAAAAACTACGAGCTCCTCCCTTTCTTTTTATTCCTCTACTGTCTCCCGTCCCATCCTGGGTTTTGAATTTCAGCAAGGGATCTGGTACCGCAACCACGTATTTTCAAGCTGCTGAGAGCTGAAGATATTAGAATGACTAAAGCTGCCCAACACCTTAGGAAACCTGTGTCCTAGATAAAAGACAAATGACAGCAGATTATGTTACATTGTAAATATAAAATAATTTATGGCAAAATGCAATGCTGTAGGTATGTGAAAGTTCCAGCGAAGCACAGAAGAGGTAGTGAGATGATTATCAGGTGGTTTCTGACCACAAGTATTCCATGCTTAGTAAGACGGCAAGAGAAAGTCTGGTGGCACATGAAGTTTTCATCTACAGGTAGCACCTTCTGCTCCTGCAGCCATGACACATGCCCTGTTTATGTGCCATCCAGAGCCTACTGCCAGGTGGTAGATATCCAATGATAACCTTTTTCAAATCTCACTGCCCTGCCTAACTCTCCCACAACTTGTCCTTATAGAGAATTGATCCCCATGCCCTGGATTTCTTTATGAGACAGGCTAGACCAGGGACCTGAGGGCAGGGAAGATGCCACGGGAAGGCACCAAAGCAACAAAGATAAAACTGCCAGTCCTATGTGAACCTCCTGCTCACGGTCACCCATCTTTGTCTGGGCCTGCAAAGGAGAGATTCCAAAGATAGCAGAAAGTCCTGCCAATAAGGATGGAGTCAACCGCCCAAGCGCAGGTGCCTGTAAAACAGATAAGAGGCCCATTCATCATCTGACTATTGCGTGTTTGCAAACTCCCTCCCCTGAACCCCCCATTCAGGCCAGCGGACACTCAGAACCAATCAGAATGCTGTGTTTCTAATCTCTCTTTTGCATACAACAAAACCAATGAGAATGTTGCAACTCACAAGTCCTCATTTACATGGAGGAAGGAAAGGGGAGGGCCACCTTAATAAGGCTGAATCCCCAGCACTTGGGCACATCTTCCTCTTGAGCACGCCCACTCTCCCATCTTGAGTGTCTACTTTCACTTTACATTAAACTCTTTACTTGCTTGCTTAAACTGTGGCATATCCTTGAATTCTTTCTCACAACAGACATGGCCAAGGACCTGGAAGCCCACCCGGCAACATCTTCCCATCAGCCTAACTTCTCAGCCTAGGACTGCTTTCCCATTCTTGCAATGAAATCATCTCTAAGTTTTAATGAGAAGTAGAGACTGACCAGTGCCCCAGGTTGTGGAGGGAGCAGACCATTGCTACAGCTGCTGAAAAACAAAATATTGACTCATGCAACCCCTAATTATGAAGCCAAGAAATGAAACGTTTCACCTTCCTTGCATTTGTCATTTGGGATTTCTTCAACCACACTAACTTCACTTAAAGCAGTAGTTTTCAGTTCTGGCTTCAACTTTGACACATCCTTGTTTATTTAAACAATAATTTTATCTGATCTCTATCCCACGTCAGTTAAAAGAGAATTTCTGGGGGAAAGGCAAAATCTCAGTATTTTTTAATCACTCTAGATGATTCAAATGTACACTCAAGGTTGAGAACACTTTCTTCATGTTGAATTTAGGTTGCTTTCCCTTAAAGAAATAGGCACTGCAGAGAGCCTAGGGTTTGATTTATCTAATTGCCTTCACTCCCTGGAGACTGCCCAGCTCAAAACAAAGCAGATTACTTCCCAAACAGATGCCATCCAATGTGGGGTACATAGGTGTGGACTTTTGCTCTTCAATTAATCTTTCCTTTCTCTTGAGTTCAATATATTACTACTAATTATTCTGTCTCACCCATCTGAGCTTCTTTACTTGGCCCTATTCATGTTCTTTTCAGTGATTATTCTCCCTTCCTTTTAGTCATCACCAATTTGTTTATGCTCATATTTTATTCTTTTGTCTAAAGTTAGGTGTAATTCAGTTGGGTAAGTTTAACAACTATCAACATCCATATGTGTTTTAAAGAGCTACTTGTAGGTGAATTTACTTTGCCTTGATGGCAAAGTGCCCATAAATGTTCAGTCAGCTGGAGAACTCCTTTGGCTAAACATTTTCACAATCTAGTTCTTTTATTTTTTTTTAAGTAATTTAATTTACTTGGATGCTAGTAATAGCCTATTCCACTTTGCACTATGGGGAATAAAGGATATTTTTATCTGCTTAAAAGCTAATAAAGACTCCCACTGTTGAAAAATATTCAAACCTCCCAATTATTTCTATCAAGCGATAAATTTAAAAGAAAAGCAAGAGAACTGAAAACCAAAAGTGTTAGCAAGTAAGCAAGAATGACAAGGAGCAACTTAGAGAAGGATCATTAAATTCAACTTTGCTTTAAAGCAATCTGATGGTCTTATGCATAGGGTACTATAAAAGGGTGTCTTCTGACACTGAAAATAATAAGAGTGGACATGTAATTGATGAAATTAGCCGTTTGTGGTAGTAACGTAAGAGAAAAAGATCTGTATATGTGAGATTACAGAGAAGAGTTTCAAGGAGCTGTTTTCCCACCCTCTACACACCACCATGAACTGCAACTGCCACCAACCCCAACGATCATGGGACTTCTTGGCTAGCCTCTTACTACCATGCTCCACCAGGGGTCCACAATGTTCACATGCCTGAAGTTCTCTAGACAGCACTAAGCTTAACAGACTGCCTCCACTGGTCCCTTTTCAGAATGAAACTAAATTGAGTAGCTGCATTGTTCTACATACTCCAGGGGAGTTGGATAAATCCACGATGCTACACCACACTGTTTTTCTTGCTCAGCTCCAAATATGACCTCTTCTAGGCATCTATGCCTCCTCTCCAACATTCCTATGGTATTCTGTTTCTTTGCCCCTTGCTCAAATTTCTTTTCTACTTTTCCTACCCACAACATTTTCTGTATTTCCTATCTATCCTCTTGAACTCTAGTTCCTTTGTTACTTCCATCTAAAACCACTTCAATTAATGCTTGGAGCTTTCTCATTTATTTATTATGATTCAGGCACTTTTTTTCATGACCTTACTTAAATAGGTCATTTATAATCTTCTTTTGTGTCTATATCTGTATCTCTCTAGACCCTGACTTTGGGTATCTGACTCTAGACTGGGCACTTGGCTTAGATTCCTAATTTTCACCTCTCTTTATAGTTTGATATGGAAATCCTTAATTCCAAACTCTAACTAACCATGTATATTCCATAGCCTTTTAGCAAGAAGGGCTCCAAGTCATTGCATGTTACTAAAACTGCTTGATAGAACACCTAATTTTTATGGTGCCAACTGGATTATGGTTCACCAGCCTATTTCATTATAAACTTAGATCCACAGGGAAGACCTAGATGCTTTGAACTGAGCCTAGCTTTGGGATTTAAGAGAGAAAGGGCTCACAACATTCTTGGGTGGGTTTAATTATATGTGGTGCCAGATGGCAACCCAAAGTACCATTTACCAGGATGGCAGATAATTTGTATTTAACCAATTGAAAATATGGAAAGGCCCCATTATCTTTTTAACTAAACATTCAGTAAAGCCTTATTGATTCAGACTAACTAGGGAATGATCACTCACTGAGAACCATAAATTATATAGCATTTACAATTTTTTCTTTACTTCAATGGATAGAACAGGAAACTTGTGTTTAACCTAAGGTCACCTCTATCTCTTTGACAAGCAGGGAGCTTTTATAATGTGGCTGGTGGTAGAGGGAGAATGTGGTGTGTGAGCAGCAATGGGGAAGACAGGGGAGAAAAAGAGAGATAATGGGATAGCATCCGCTTCCTGTCCATCCTCTCCCTTGGGAGGGCAGAAGTTGATGAACATGTTCATGAAAGATGTGGAAAACTCTCAGCACTAAATGTGGCAAAGACAGCAGAGAGCTCATACTCCCCCACTTCTGGGTAAGACCAACTCCCTTTCACCTTTGACATAGTCAGGATTATTCTCAAGATGGGGCATCTTGCCATGGTGTTGTTAGGCTATGCAAGAAGATAGGTGGATGCTGTCACAAGGGAAGGAAGAAATATGGCTGCGGCTGATGGACTATTTTTGGTGAAAGCATTGTTAGTTCTCTTGCAGACTTCCAAATGACTTAGACACAATTTCTTGAAAGACAAGTAAAATCCTACTCTTTAATAGTGGAGTACAGGGCTATCTGTGGTATTTTTCTGGTTTATTGAAGCTGGATGGAGAGGAGGAGACCAAGGCTAAATATATTGACTGTCACAAGATGCTGAGATATCCCTCCAGGACAAATATCTCTGAGTTAAGGACAGAGCTTATAGGAGCAATTCTTGAATACCTTCCACCACACTTTATTATAAAATGTTGATCTATGTACTATTCAAATGAGGTTGAGGGGTTATACACGAGGGTATCTTTTTTCCCCTGTTTTTAAATGTCTACTTGGGATCCAAGCAAGAGACATTTATATCCATCTGTGCAATATTTCCCATGGTGTCTAGATAGGGAACATGACATCAATACATTTTCCACAAGCCAAAGAACTCCTCGTCTTTTAATGTTACCCCAAAGGATCATGGCTACTGAAAAGGGGTCCAGGTAATTAACTTAATGCATGTCTTTGAACTGTGTGTTGCTTATTCTCCTTTTGCCCCCTTAGATCCTTTTCCCACTCTTGTGGGAAAGAAGGCTCATTCAATGACCATCCTCCTTTACTCAGATCCCTTTCTATCTGCCTTTGAATGGTTTCAGTAAATGAGGCACCAGGTGGGGGAAAAAGAGGGCTGTCAGGGTACCTATTCCTTGACACTCCATTCCCGGCTTCCTACAGTTCTGGCAATTGAAAGCAGTTGTTTTCAACTTGGGGAAATTTTGCCCCCCAGGGAATATTTGGCAACATCTGGAGGTTGTCCAAATTAAGGCATTAATGGCATCCAGTAGGTAGACACCATGTATACTACTAAACATCATACAATGCTCAGGACCCCCACTCCCCAACTCACAACAGAGAATGATCAGGTCCAAAATATCAAAAGTGCCACTGCTGAGAAATTCCAAGCTATGGCTACAGCTCCTATTAGAAATGGCCTTCTCCAAGGATACCTGTTACCTGGATCTGGTACCTGGATCTTCAGGCCAAGGTGAGGCAGCAGGACTGTGCACCTTTGCCATCCCTTATTGATACCCCCTTAACTTTGCTCTCATTTCTATAAAATTCTTTCCATTGAACTCTTGTTGGTGCAATATTTTTTTCCTGGGACTTGGACTGACATATTGTGTTAAGCTCACATGAAACAATTGATAGGGACATTTAACATTACATCCGGTTTGCTTAAATTGGAGGTGGACTGGCAAAGTTCTTTCACCAATATTAATTGTGAACATTTATTGAGTGTTGTCTTTGTTCTACACATTTTATGTGAATGAACTAATTTAGTCTACACAAGAGCTCTATGAAGTGAGTGCTAATATTATTCTTGCTTAAGAGATGGTAAAATTAAGGCACAGGAGGTGAAATGACTTTCCCATGGTCACATGCTGAATAAATGGCTCTCAAGCCTGAGTACTTAACCATGGCCTCAAGCTGGCACTCTGTCTTTAGAAGTAAACAACTCTAAGACATTCAAACATGGACAGCTATAGTCCGCTTGAGTTCATTAATCAAATGTGAAATCAAGAAGAAATTTTTCAACTGTTGATGGCATGCCACATCCTCACCCTGTGCTTCCCTTGTATTCTGTTTCTTTTACTACTCTGTACTTACAATCTTGCCACATGTCTTCTTTTTCTCCTGTTTTTTTTTTTTCTCTCTGTTCTTACATGCCTCCTCACTTCTACTCTTTCCTCTCTTGTTCTTGTCTATTTTTTCAAAATTTAGGTCTTCCTCTGGCACCTTTGAGCTGATAACACAAAATGTTAAGTGTAATAGGCTCAGATTTCAATCAGAATTGACACTCAAGCTATCAGGAATAAAAAAGAATGTATGAAATATTAATTAAGCCTTTTCCTGGTATTTAATATAATGTTAAGCATAGAATCATTTAAAGGTTACTTTTTCAAAGTGCCAGTAACTTGAAGTGACAAGATTTAGCTTGTCCTAATTTCAGAAGGAATTTGTGAACACATAATCACTTGCTTCTTAAAGGCTAGAAAACATGGGAAAAAAGCAGCTTTTATTAATTTATTTTGATATGACATAGGGATACAAAACTTTTTTAAATGACAAAGTGATATATTTTATATAAAGGCATTGGTTTGAAAATATAAAATGCTGATATTTGAAAGCCATAGTTTCTCTGAAAATGCTTTCAGAAATTGGCCAAATAGCCTCTTTCTCTAAGGAATTATGGCAGTAAGGGAAAAGGTATTGCTTTACATACAATAATCTTAAGGATTTTGACCTATCCCATCTATTTTTCATGACAAATATGTACAGTATTTAATATTAAAAGTGGAGAGTCTGGCTGACACAATGATAAATGAATCCATGGGTGGATGAGTGAAATAAGATTTTGTCTTAGAGTAAATATTGGCTTTTCATTAGGTCAACTTAAAATTTATAGCATGCAAAAGAACTGCCTAGGAATTGATGGTTTCCTGAAAGAGATTTAAATACTCTTTTTAAAGGTCTACAAATTATCTTTGCCTGGGAAACAATTTTTCCCATTTCAATGCACAACATACTTGTCTTAAATGTATGTATGGAGAGTTAAAACTGGAGGTTTATGCTTGTATATTCAAAATGCTCTTTTATTTTGCCCTTTTAGAGCAAAAAGTAAAGCCTCAAATATGAAGAAAATAAAAAAAACGTATTTCTCATGGCAATTTACTCTGAAAATACCCCCTCCTCCCCAAAGCAAGCATAAAGGCTTTCTCACTTGGCACTTGAGAGACTTCAGTGGAGTCAGGATGTGATTCCTTCTGCCGAGATGGCTCAGAATTTCTAGTGGGAAATTCACAGCTCATTCTTTGTGGGGAATTTAGCGTGCAAGGGATACACTCTACTGAACTTCACGTGAAACTGACATTCAGAAATGTCTTTTCTTGACATGTGCCTCGCTCTAATTAGTTTTACAGAGGAGTCTAAACAAAGATATCAAATGAAGCATTTTGTTGCACTGCTTAAGCAATGTCTTATCTTCCTTTGAAGCCCTTTTAAGAACAGGGGGACTGTGAATTATGTACTTCATTTCATAACCATGAAAAGAGGCAGGTGAATGTCATTAACATCCCCCAAGGACTGGAAGCATCATTTTTGCTACCTTGGTTTCCTAAATTGCCAATGCTACCTAAGGAACCCCACCCCCCCAGCCTCTTTTTTCTGAATCTCTTGCATCTACTCTGAAAAACATGAAAGAAGAGGTCTCCACTGACTATACCGTGTTCTTATTCACAATCAGATGTAGGACTAGAAAAAGAAAACTTCCTTGTAAATAAAATGATGGGGCTAACTTGGAAGATTTTTAAGGTACATTTTTGCCTTATTTTTCCGTGTATTCTGTGAATACAAAAAGGTCTATTCTATTAGGAGTAGTTGACAGTGATAATATAACTCAAGTTGTGCAACTAATTAGAGGAATTTGGGATTTGGGAATGCCCACAAAAGCAAGCTTGTTTGCAAGTGGAAAATCCTAGAATCTGTTTAAGTTGCTGTATTCAGTGCCTTTTAGTATCTTGCTCCTGCCAGGTATAGCACAAACATCACCAGGAGCTTTTTAGAAATGAGGGATCCAGGCTTACCCCAGACCTATTGTAT
>JAQZBX010016330.1:9156-36692 GCA_029593785.1 Cabassous unicinctus | reverse complement strand
CTCTCTCTCTCTCTCTCTCTCTCTCTCTCTCTCTCTCTCTCTCTCTCTCTCCCCTTCCCTCCCTCCCTCCCTCCCTCTCTGCCTTCCAGCAATTTTACTGAGATAAATCCACATACCATACAATCCATCCAAAGTGTACATTCAGTGGGGTTTGTTATAATCACAGAGTTGTGCATTCATCACCACAATCAATATTAGAGCATTTTCATTACTCCAAAAAGAAAAAAACCATCCCTTAGCAGTTAACCTCTCAATCCCTCTATCTTTTCCTTGCCTTACATACCCATTAATCTAGAAAATTATTTCTTATAGAGAATCTTCCTATGGCCTCCATCTGTTGGCCCTAGCTGCTCCCTACGGGGCCCACATTGAAGGCAGCTCTGGCGTCTTGTCTTCTCCAGGCAAGAGGGTCTAGCTTGTGCATTGGGGAGAGGAGCCTTTCTCCATGATAGCTGCTTTCTTTATCTGTATCATGACTCAATATTCCAGGGGAACATGGATCAGAGCCCCAAAGATGCCCAACGAGCCTGTTTGGTGAATGAGTAACATCAGAAGTGGAGCTAAATTTCAGGGCAGAGGCTCTAGCTCAGGATGGAGGGTCTAGCTCAGCTCTACCTCCAAGAGCCCAACAAAACTACATCTGAAGCTATGTCTGGCGAACAGTCTATGCCTCTTCAAGTCAATAGTCAACAGGAAAAGAGGCAGCGAGGGGGTATGGCTCATCCTGACCTTTAGGGTTGGGCTCCCCAGGTGAGCCATGAGGAAGCCCCAGGCAGTCTTTCCAGGAAGCAGTGGGTCGGGCCGCCATGTCCTGAGCTCTCACAAGCATTTAGTACATGGTAAGCTTTTTTTTTTTCTAATGTCCTTATTTTAAATTTAAAGAAATGGTTCCTTACAAGACCAAAATAACCCACAGGCCCTGAGGTTGGTTTTTCCTTTTTTTGTTTTGTTTTGTTTTGTTTAAACAAATGTGCACCACAATGTTTCAACAAGTAAGGCAAATGCTATGAATGTGAAAGCTGCAGTTTGCATTATACCGCATCTCGAACTCTACAAGGGTTTGCAATTATTATTATCTCTCAGAGATGGAGGAGGCAAACCTATTATGCTACCTAAAGACCACCACCACCATCCTCATCATAATTCCAGGTACCCAGTAAATGTGCAGAACAGAAAAATTGAGGTGTGTGATAACTCAGAGGCAGCCCTGTAATTAGCTCATTCGCCATATTTAGGAAAAACACATTGTGAAATATAACTCTACTGAAAGATAAAGTTTGTTCTCACATCACATAATTCAAGCCTTAGTTCAACTTGATAACCCCTGGAACCAACTGCCTCTTCTTTGCATGCCCTGAGATTTGCTCGTCTTTTCTGAGAACAATGCTATGCTATGGAAAGAATGCTGAACTTGGTGCCTGGTGATGCCTACCAAGCCCCAAACTCCATCCACTGTGCTCTATGCTCTGCCCCTCCCAGGGCCTCCTTGGGCTTCTGTGAAAAATGGCAATTGGTGGATGTGGCCACAACAATATTTAAACACTTAGGTGCTGCAATTCACCTTCTGAATCCCTCAGTAACATTTCTGAATTAATCACTTTGTGTACACATTCTAAATTAATTAAATTAAAAGTAATTAAATCCAGGAAATTGAAATTAGTCTAATTAGATTAGAGACACACCCAGCAACTGTGGTGAGGGGTGCCATGAAAATTGGCCAATTTCAGTGTGGAGAAGATAAACTTAGATTATAGGCAGGCTGTTAAGAGTCCAAAGCAAGCCTTATGAAGAGTAAGTCAAGATCAATGATATTATCAGTGGGAATAATCACAGAACAATAGTAACAAGTGCTGCACTTGTTGGGTGCTTCTTTGCCCTTACACTCCCTATTTAGTCCTCACAAAATCCCTCCAAAGTAGGAGCTATTGCTGTCCTTGCTTTATAGATGAGAAACAGAGGCTGTACTGTATGGTGGAGAGGGGTAAAAGCCCAAGTAACTTGACACCAGAGGCCCCTCTTATTCCTTTTCAGGCAGACAAAGGAGAGTGTTGGGTGGTTTCTCTCCACCCCACCAGCCAGCTCAGTCCAGAACAGTCTAGCACAGTAATTCTCTTAGCTTTTTATCCTCGCAGGATGCACTCAACACAAGATGTTCACATACACACCATACTCAAGTGTGGGCCAGGGCCAGGTGGAGCCATCAAAACTGTGAGGTGTCTGAGATTTAACCTACTTGCAAGCTATTGAGTTATCCTGCCAGAATCTCATGGAAACTGGGAAAAGATACAAGACTCCTGGGTCAGAGACAAAGGACTTCATGACTTACAAAAATAGCAGTAGCCAGAGTCACAGTTTTTTCTTGCCACTATTCCCCAAGCCTCATTTTCCACAAGTCAAAGCAAAAAAGGGCCAGGTGACACCTGCATGTGCAGTGGGTTGCATTATACAAGAGAAATCCAAAGCTTAGGGAAGCTGGATCTTTTATCATGAATAGTAAGCCTGCCTGCCCTTTGCTCCTCTGTCTTCCAAAACTGTTTGCTATACAATCTCCTTGAAAAGGTAGTCTGGAACAAAGGCAGTCAGTGTTTCTGCTCACAAAATATGCAGAAACTCAAATGACCCATAGAGATATCCTCCCCTCGATTTTACACAGTTTTAGCTTCTGGCAAATTTCCCCTTAAATATATCACTCTGTCAGCCACTCTGATTAATTTAACCATCAGAGGGTGGGACTAAATCTGTTCAGTTAGCTCATACAGCATTTAATTAAGGGTATTACCAACAGGACTCCAAGCAGCAGGATGAGACCACCTTGCAATATTGACTTCAGCTTTCTCTCCCCTCATCCCCTGAGCTCTGGACTCAGCCAGCTGAACAGATCCCACAGACAATCAGGGTCTACATTACAAAGCCAAGCGGCTTTCTCCTAAGTTTCTGTGTTGACCTTTCCACTTGGCCCAAGGCATTCAATCCATGTACAGCAGATGCATTAGAGATTGCACAGGCTCAGCCGTGGCCTGCCAGGAGAAAGTCTATGGCAACTCTGTCCTCTTCAACTACCCAGGGCAGTCATGGGTTTGGGGGTGGGTGTGGGAGTGGAGAAGACGTGGAGGTCTTGGCAGGTGTTTTGCATGGAAGGTGCAGAGCGGAGCCCATCCCCTCTATTTCTGGTAGACTTCTCAGCAAGATTAAGGTAACGGTGATCAAACTGTGGTCAGAGCCAGCTGGCAGGGGATGGCAGCCTCATCAGTCAATTCAATTGAAAGCACTTTCAAAGGTTTGGGAGAGTTGTACCAGGGCATTTTCCTTTGTGAGGGAGGCTCCAGGGGTGGTTCTGAAAGCAAAGACCCTTCAAGGGTCTAAGGTGTTACCTTCCCATGTGGCAGGGTTGTTGCTTTCTGTATCCCACTATTCTGATAAGTATTACTCAACCTTTGCGGTTAATCTCCCACTTACATCCAGATCTTTTGTCCAGAAGGCTCAGGATCAAGAGGGACCATTTTCATAAAACATACAATGACCCAGTATGTCTCCCACTTTGACCCACATGGGGGACTTGGAGAGCAGTGTACTCAGCCAAGCGGCCATTATTCTATCAATCTAAGATCAGGAAGGTCCAACTAGAGAATCCAGGTGGCTGAACCAGAACTAAGTTTGAATACCCTAGGTTCCCTTTTGGCCAGCCTGGGATGGCTGTAAGGGAAAGAAAGACATGCCATGGCCAGGAATGGCCTGAAATGGACAGGACAGGATCTGGAATTTTCAAAATAGGTCTATTTTCAAAATAAGTTGACCCCACCCCCACCCCTTTTGCCTTGATCATTGCTCAGGAAGCAGTCAAGAGGAGATGATTCCTTTCTGGGGACAGCATCATTCAATGACCAAACTGCCTTCCTAAGGTAGACCAGGAGGAGGTGAATGAGGTAGAGTCAGAAGCAAGGAAGGGAAAGGAAGGGGAGAGAAGGGAGGGGAAGAGGAGGGGAGGAGAGAGGAGCAGACAAAAAGGAGAGGCTTATCTCTGACATAGGTACATGCAACAAATTAATCTCTCACATCCTCATCTAAAACATCTACATCCAGGTACTTCCTGGTTTTCCCCAAAACTGTGGGAAGAAATTCATTTTTTGGACCCAAGGGTCTATTTATGTAGTTTCAACAGCACAAAGGGAAAGTCTGCCCTAAAGATGAAAGTCTCCACCTCTATCAAGAGAGGAACCACCTGCTGTTTTGAAATGACAGTTTTTCCATCTTCCAGCCATCACAGGGTCAGACACCTCCCCATTCACCCCTGCTCCTCCCCGAAGGCAGCTGCATCCCTGCAGGGCGCCACTGAGGCAAAGCCACTCTAAAAGGGCCCAGCACAGCTCAGACTTCCCGGTTCTCTGGTCAGATACGATGCAGTGATACATTTCAGGCTTTCTAGAGATGAGTATGCATTGCATATCTTTCAAGGAGTCTTCCATGAATATTAATTTTTACAAGTGCGTTGATGGAAGAATGGGGCAGAAGAAAAAAAAAAATGAGGCAACCCCCCCTCCCCACCCCTACCTCCACCCCCGGCAAATACCTGCACTGCCAATGTTGCACATTAAAAGCAGACAGTGTTATGGGGGTTTCAGTGTTTGCAATAATGTTTGCTGTCCCTGAAGACCCTGTTTGGGCAAAGGGGCCATATTTTACCTGCCCCCAAGCACAGCATGGCGCAGGAACGCTGGTGATTAGGGCCCGGGCCCTCCGCTGGCGATGGAAGCATGCGCGGGATGCCTGTCTTTGAAGATGCCAAAGAGACGTCATTCCAAGCAGGATGGAACAGGCGGGAGAAATATCACCGCCCACGGTGTGCCTCATCTCTATCAACAATTAGCCTGACCTTTCCCTCAGAAATTATACCAACTGCAACTTCCACCGCTGCTTTGCCTAATTTGCTTCACTGCTGGGGGGAAAACAAGTCTTGAAGAGGAATAAAACAGCTGTTTTTTTCCAACTATCAGAGGCAGAGCTGGATGCCGCATGGTGATTTTCAAGGCAATTCAGAATTAAGTTCAAATTAGCAAACACTGACTCCCTCCTTGCCTCATCTCATGACCCCTCTCTCTCTGCATTTAGCCTGACTTTGTTCACAAAGCAGAACTGTTCCCTACCTCCCAGAGCTCTTCTTTGAAGCCATCCCATGTTTTTCCACTTCACCCCTTCATCCCTCTGGTCAGTGGTCTCTGCCTGCTCCAAAGGAATCAATGAGGAGGCTCAAACACCAACTGTTTGCTTTTTCCAAGAAGCGGTTCCAAGGTGCCAATATCCTTTCCAGCCAAAGGACCACCTCCAGTGTGTGTTAGATGGAGATAATAATATCTCAGTCAGGTAGGGTGGCCTCTGGGGACGTGACAGGGCACAGAAAGTCATCCCTGAGTGCTCCCCAGCTGGGGAAGGCAGTGGTGGGGAAAGAAGGAGCAGAGAAACAGAATTGTGCTGGAAAGATTGATTTCATGGCCCATCATTTCAGAGCTGCTCTTTCATAGCACACAGCCCATTTAGAGGCAGTTCCAAGCCCACCTCCTTCAGGAAGTCCTCTCACCATCTCTGCCCCACTGAGATCACCTACTGCTTTTTCTGGGAAATCAGTCCCCACTGCCTGCCCAGCCCACTGGTTCTAGGAACTCCTTGCCTTCTATCTGTTAATAGCTCTACATGTATGAGAGCCTGATGCAGCCTGGGGTCTCAACGAGTGACATGCCTTTCTCCCTCTCCCTCCACCCTGCTTCCCCTGTTAGCAGTAAATGCCATGGCAAGAGGGACCTTATCACACTCCGTTGGCCCGGTGGGCCTGGTCCAAGTTCTTCGATGCCTTGGTCACAGTCAGTACCCAATAGCTACTTGTAAATTGGATGACAGTTTCCTTCAAACGTTGTAAGAGCTTGTTTTTCTTCTTTAGTGAATGAAGAAAACTCACATTGAGAATGTTTCCGACCTCATCTCGGTTCCCACTTGCCCCAGGCCTGCAGGGCCAGTAACCAAATTTTCCTTCAGAGTTTGACCAAAGGGCTGGGCAGTTTCCGATGCAATTAAAAATTCAGTGGTGAATGGGCCCCTCTTTTCCACTTGCTAACCGACTCACTCGGAGGAGCTAGGCCAAGTTATACCCTCTCAAGTTCCTCCTACGCAATGGCCCGTTAGCCTGTGCTATAACCAGGCCAACAAGATCCCCAGACAGCCCTGGGATCCTGGAAATAGACCACATGAGAACCTTGCTCCAAAAGACACACCCCACTTCCAGGTTGTGTTTTGCAAAGGGAGCTTTGCTCAGCCTGCAAATAGCCCCCTGGCTGCAAGGGGGAGGCCTGGCCCTTTAAGCCTGGCTGGACTGATTCTCCAGTAAGAATTCAAACAAAGGATGACATTTGAGCTGAAGCTTGGAGGAGAAGAGGGACCAGTCATCGCAGGTTCTGGGCAAGGCCATTCCAGGCAGAGGGAACAGCGACTGCAAAGGCTCTGGAGTAAGAATGAGCTTCACATGCTCGAGGAACCAAGAGGCCAGTGGGCTGGAGCATGACGGACCAATCACATGGGGCCTTGCATGGCATGGGAAGGAGCCTGGGCTTCATTCTAAGTGCAACAAGAAGCAATTAAGGGGGTTTACTCAGGAGAGTGATATTTTGAGGTCACTCTGGCTGCAGTATGGAGAATGGAAGGCAGGTCAACCAAAGTGCAAACAGGGAAGCATGGTAGGAGGTGGTGGCAGTTGACCAGGGAAGAGTTGATGACTTGGACCAGGGTGGTAGCAATGGAAACAGAGAGAAGTGGACAGATTCAGGGTATATTTTAGAAGTGGAACCAATAAATCTTAGTGACGGATTGTGATGTGGGGCAGGAAGAAAAGGGAAGAATCAAAGACGGCTCCTACAATTTTGTCTTGAGCAATGGGGTAGAGGTGGTGCTATTTACTGAATGGGGAAGGCTTGGGGTGGGGCAGGTTTATAGGCAAAGTGAATGTCATCAACAGGTAGAAGTCATTGTCAATCTTATCATCATCGTCATCTTTATCACTGTAGTGGAAGCTGCGATGCTCTGCCCAGATCCCCTCTTCAGAGCCAACACACTGGTTCTCCAGCTGCTAGGAAGATTGGCTGCAGCAAACTGCCCGTCCCAAGGGCACTCCTCCTCCCAAGGGTGGCTCTTGGCCAGTGACTGGCTGATGTGTACATACAAGGCCCAGCTTTCCTACCTCCACTGGAGACCACTTGAAAGGCCATCCCAGCTCCAGAGCTCTCTGTAGGATTGGCTGAGGCTGCACCTATAGCCGTTTTGCAGGCCAGCCTCTCCCTTTGCCCAGCTCTGCCTTCCTCATTTCCTTACAGGTTTCTCCCACTAGCTTCTCACACAACTCCCTGTCTCAGAGCCTGCTTCTAGGGGACCTAGTCTAAAGACAATTATCATCCTCATCATCATCATTGCTGCTGGATCTTTTCTAAGATCCAATTTGATTTGACAATCCTTTTATGAAGAATTCTGAAGTAGCCTCTCAAACTTCTCCAATACCTGCTGGAGGAAGACTCCCAAAGGTCCCCGACTTTGTTCACCACTAACATACAGCTGCCTCATAAACCGCTTCCTGTCCCAGATTTTCTAAGAAAATACATTTATATTGGTTATGCCTTTGTCTATAGAAGCACATTTGTACAAGTCAGAACCTGGGTCCTGATATTCAGAAGAGGCAGGTACCCAGTGAGCTTTAAGACTCACCAGGGACCACAGAGGCATCTTGATATGCCATTCTAGGCCCCTGGCTCCCAAGGAGGGTGGGAAATATGAGGACAACGGCACTGCCAGCTCCTGCTCAGGCTCAGGGCAAACCATCTCTACCTGTATTTCCATAGTCACACATATATTGTATTTGTAAAAAATGTACTTACATCCGTGTGTGTGTATGTATTAGATATGCCCACGTGTAACAGAATGTACTGTATGCCTATAGCTGGACAGGTGCAGGTCACTGCTTAGATAACACAGGTTGTACTATACAAGCACACCTGGCCAAAAGGACAACGAGGGGCTAAAAATCAGCCCACATCCTGCTGCCAAGCCATCCCTGTTATGGTGCTGCATCGCCTAGAGGAAGAGACACCTTTTTCTAATTCTGCTCACTAAACCCTGTACTCTGACACAGAGCCAAGTCTGCCCAGAGGGGATTTTTTTTATTTGCACAAAGGCTCCATGTGAACAGAAACAAAGTATGCTGTTATTAAACAATTGTCTCTCGACTTGAATTCCACCCGTCTATTCTCTACTTCGAGATGCTGGAGATGGAACTCTGCAAGCCACACATCCTCTTTGCCACCTGCTCCCTGCTAGGCTTTGTTAATGGGGGCGCTGGGAGGAGACCGGGAGGCGAGAGGATAGAGGAGGGACTCGACCCATCCCATTTACTTCCTGTTCCTGCCAGTGTCACCCAGCAGCAGCAGCTGATTCCAGTTCACCCCCTTTTTGTCACACTCTCAGAAGCAGCCACAGCATGCCCCCTCAGACTTATCAACACCAGCTGGCCAGTGTCTCCTCCTCAGAGTTTTAAGTCCTAGCTCTGCAGTTTCTTCTCCAAGCTTCCAGATTCTAATAATGTTAGCCTCTTTCTTTGTTCCCCTGCCCAAATGGTGGTAGCTGCAATATTTCTCGATGGCTTGGCCACTTTTTGTCTCTTTGGTCCTCCACCACTTATTTAATCAATTCTCTATATTCACATCTCTCTGTTAAAATAACTCGTGTGGGTTCTGTTTTTTCTGACTGATGTTCATGGATTGCCTGGGTGAAAGTAACGTCCATCTCTCTTGGCCTCTCACAGTCTGAGCTTCCTCCCATTACTCCCACTCTCTTCCAGTTTGGTTTTAGGCATTAACTTTTCATTAAACAAACATGTATTTATACCATGATCCTTATGTATAGAAGAAGAATTTAATTTTTATTTATACATATATAAATACTGTTTATACATTTTGGAATATGTATAAAGCATAGCTAAGAATATGCACCTAAAGTGGATAACTGATGTATTCAGGGAATTGGGAATGGAGGGTATTAGAGGGTATATTCATATGCCATTGTTGCTGTAACAAAATAAATGTAATAGCTTAAAACAACACAAACATATGATCTTATAGCCCTGGAGGTCAGAAGTCGGGAAGGGGTCTCCCTGGACTAAAATCAAGGTATCGGCAGGTCTGCAGTCCTTCTGGAGGCTCTAAGGGAGAATCTGTTTTCTTGCCTTTTCCAACTTCTAGGCCCTCATTCCTTGGCTCGTGGCCCCTTCTTCCATCCCTGAAGCCAGCAAGGGCTGCTGGGGTCTTTATCACATCACATCGCTCTGACACTGACCCTCTTCCATCCCCCTCTTCTGCTTGTAGGACTCTGTGGTGCATTGGGTCCACCCAGATAATACAGGAGAATCTCCCTATCCTGAGGTCAGCTTATTAGCAACTTTATTTCCATCTGCAGCCTTCATTCCCCTTTGCCACGTAATCTCACTTATCCACAGGTTCTGGATATTATTTGGAAGTGCATTATTTTGCCCTTTGCAAAGGGGAAGGAGTATTTCTCATACAGCCTTCTGAGGTTTTTTTTACAACGTCACTTATTACTTTCATATTTTTAAAAACTGATTACAATTCATGTATTTGGGGCCGTCTGAGTGGCAGGCAGAGGGAGGCCCAGCTGACGTATAAGTTGTCTTACCCTTGGCATCCTCTGTCTGCTCAATCCAGGTCCAGCACCACAAACCAGCCGTTGCCAAGTGTGTGTTTCTCTTCTTAGCTACAGGTTCAGAGGTGCATCCTTTGAGGATTAGCATTGATTGTAGACTCTGAAGGGCCCCTTCCTTGTTATCCAGGATCCCCCAGGCACTGAAATTAAACTAAACTAAAAGAGTGGTCAAAAGGAATATTAAGATGGGAGGTATCCTTTACAAAGCCACGTACATAGGATAGAAACATAGAAGCAAAGAATGTTGGAGCGGGAAGGGAATTTAGAGCTGGTAGAGGATATTTTCATTGCATCTTTGCATGCAACCCCAAGACCTGGTCACTCCCACCTCTTGTGTAGTGATCTTACAGTTTGAGCAGAACTGACCTCAGCCCCAGTCCTAAGGCCTGGCCTGATTGTTCCAAACCAATCGGGGTGATCCTCAACCCCTTGCCACAGGGATTGGTTCAAGTAACTCAGGTTTAAGACAATTAACTTGAAACCCTGGACTTTTGTTTGGTAATTATTAAAAGTGACACTCTCTTTCCAGTGGTGATAATCAAAGGGATTTAATAACCCCTTCAGACCAGGCTCTGACCCATTAGAATCATTGCAGACTCAATCAGAACAGAACTGGCTCTAAACAGTTTGGTAACTATGCTTCATGCCAGAAATAGTCCTGCCTTTCCTTGGCTGTGAAGGAGAAACATGTTTTTGCAGTTGCTGCTGGCAGCCTTTTTGTGAGCATGAGGCAAGCTACCCTGAAAACCAAAAGGATACCCAGAGGAGGACTGAACCAAGAGAATAGCACACCCAGAGCTCTGAACAGACTGTGACAAGGCCCACATTCCTTTATTGTTTAAGCCTGTTTGTGTGAGACTTCTATACCTTGCAACTGATTTTTTTAAAGCATCATATCATTTACCTCTTTAATTCACACATGGGTAAACTGAAGTCTGAAGAAAAGGGCCTTGTCTAAACTCTCACAGCACCAAGTCCTCAACCTTTCGTCTCTCAGACCCACGTTGTTCTAATGAACCATAAAACCTCTTATACCACACTGTCAGCAGCAAGAGTTTCTCAATAATTGTTTGTTGAAAGAGTTAATTACTGAACATGAATGGGACCAGAAGGCAGTTCTGGCAGGGTCATAGGCTAAGCAAGGGTTTGCAAGTGAGGGAAGGATGGTGTAGAGACGGTTAATGAGGAGAAACAGTGAAGAGTTTATTCTGTTTCAGTCGCATGAACACATTTACCATACAAAAGGCTTCATTAAACTCAGGCTTTCTGTGGACAAAACTCTGTTTGCTACTGGATCCAGAAACAATAAATATCCAAAGTACAGAATGCTTTTTGAAGTTTATTATTTGAAAAAGCTCTACAAAAATCTTAGAATGCCAGATCCAGTCAGGGACTTGGATTTGGGGGAAGGAGTGATGGGCAGAGACATGGAGTCTCAGTATTATGCTGTAATTCTCAGAACAAAAGGATGTGAAGGGATGTAATGGCACAATTAGGAAATGTAGTCATTTTAACCTTTGAAGTCACATGTATTTAAGAAGCTTGGAGCCTGTTTCGGGTTGGGAAAATGAAGCACAATCACATGGTGGTAGAGAGGGCAGGATGTACTGTCAGAGAACCCTGGGTTAAATTCTGCCCCCATCACTTAGTAGCTTCATGGTGTTGGGTAAGATACTTAGGCTTCATGGAATCTCAGTTGTCCTTATCTGTAAAATGGGGATAATGCAGGCCCACTAAACTTTACCAGACATTCCAACTTTCAGAAATGTTGGCTTTTAGAAGCCATATGGTACATAACAGTATATCGTACAGCATCCAGTTGAGTCTGGGGGCACCCTGTAGTCACACACATTAATGATCCTGTAGGTAAATTCATATTCACAGGGAAGGGGATAATTATGACTATACATAAAGTCACATCAGTCCAGGACTTGCCACGAAGTCAGTTTTAAAAAACTTTTGGTTTTCAGAGCTTTATGGAATTTTGGACTTGGGGGTAAGGGATTGAAGTACAGAAATAGTGCCTTCCTCCCTGGGATGTTGGGAGAAGCGAATGAGATGAAGCACAGGGTGTTAGTGTTCTTTCTGTTTTGTTTTTATGAGAACATCACAAGTGGCCTCCATTTGTCTGTTAGGACTTCCCTTCTCTACCCTGAGGAAGGCCATTCTCTTGCCACCTCCTTGGGGGCCACCCAGCAGCCTGCTTGCCCTCAGAAGGCTGAGGTGCCGCCAACACCTGACACTCCCCAGCACCCAAGGCCTCCCACTCCCCAAGGGCCCCTGACGGGCTTCCTCGCACCAGCAGGCGGGAGGGCCTCATGAGTTCCAGAATACTGTGAGAAGCGCCCTCAGTCAGTGCTGCCCAGCCTTCCTCTCCCCTCCTTTTTCTACCTGGCTTTCTTAAAGGGCCCCAGGTACTTCACACCTGGCTCTGCAGGCTTCTCCACGGGAAGCCAAGTGGGGAGCACGGGGGGACCAGCAGCAGAATGAGGCTGCTCGGTCAAGGGCAAACAGGCTGGCTTTTTATCACACGGTGCAGACTCAGATACAGGCCCGGGACTAGGGTGAGGCTAACAAAGCAGCTAGGGCACACAATGCAAGGAGGCTTACCTCAGCCCAGTTCCGGTCCAGCTCACTTACGTGACTATGAGACCTGTGCAACGGAGCTTTACCAGGAAAAGGCAGGGTGGAGATGAGAGAATTGACCGAAAGTTCTGAAACACCAAGCTCTGAAGGCTAAGCTCTGCTAACCAGGCATAAAGAGGAAGGAAAGGTGTTCGAGCACATGGAACATCATGTGCTAAGGCAGGAAAAAGTATAAATCATTCCAGAACCTAAAAGAAAGTCAGCGATGCCAGAGCCAAAGAGTGAAATGGTGCAGGGGGCAGGTTAGGCTGGAGAAGTTGGGAGGGGAGGGCCAGACAATGAGATGAGGTTGTAACACCTAATCCCCTGCTTTTGAGTAACAGTCATCTCACCACATCTTCCTGCATACTCCTCACTTTGAGTTCTACGTTCTAAGTAGGAATGCCACCGTGTTCCAGGCAAGCACACTGGGGCACAGAATGGCCGAGCAAATAGGCTCAGGTCCCATCGCAGGACTGAGGCCAAGGCAAGACTTAGCCGGACTTCTCACTGCAGTGCTCCACTGTGCCACCTCCCTCAGGAGAAAGCATGCCTTTCCTCAGTTCCCTTTTCCCATTTTAATACATTATTGGTGACGCTTCCTCTTGAGGCCCCGATGTCACTTTGTTAGCCATACTTGCACCTGGTGCCCATGAAGCCTCCTGGAGGTGCACACAGTTCCCTGCCACAAGGAGCTCTCTTCTCCCCTCCTCATGTCCCGCCCATCCCTTCCCTGCATTGCCCCCCTGACCCACCACCACCACCCAGCACCCAGGGGCTCCATTTCCATGAGGTGATAACAGGTAACACAAGCTCATAATCAACAGCAGCTATTTCAGGCTGGCTTCCTCCATCCCCACACCAGATGAGTTTCCAATAGTTCCCGGGACTTCCTGGAAACCCAGATCAGGGTATCTTCAGGGCCCACGTGAGGGGAACAGTGTGCTCACTTGAACAGGTGCCAAGGCTGATCTCTCTGAGCTAAGAAAGTCTGACTCTTCCGCCCTGACAAGACTGCCTCAGCAGCTACTCCTTCTAGCTCCCCCAGTGAACCTTCTACCAGATAAAAGGCAACTGCACACAACATAGAAGGGGACAGAGAGCAGTGAGAGATGCTATAAAGCTGCTGGCTTTGCTGTCTGCCTCTTCTTAGGTCTGTGGGCCATTGTGAACTGGAGAGAAGAACTCACTTTAATTTTCTTCCTTTAAAAAAAAAAAAAGAATTACCTTCCGTGCCTTCCCTTAGCCAGTGGCATCAGTGGTGTTGAGAGGAAAGAAAGCACTTGGCTCCAACCCCAGCAACTGGAAATTAGTCATCATTTTAACTTCTGACAATCTGATAGGATGAAAAATTATCTTCTTGCTCTGCTGCTTTAATTTGCATTTCCCCACTTTCTATTAAAGTTGAGCATCTTTCCTACACCTGTATGTTGATGAACCATTTACAAGTTGCTCTCCTTTCAATGACCCCTTGACACCAACCCCTCGTTTCTCTTTGGAAATAGAGCCTGTCCAGGTGGGTCTGGCCAGGTAGAGTGGGGCAGGACTCTCCCCTCCGTTGTTTTAGATACTGTACTTGGCTTCATCCAGACTAATGAATGACCACTGACTGGGCTAGAAGTGTTTAAAGAGTAATGCCCCAAGCTGCTAATCCCCTGAGGGTGTCTAAAGATGCTACATGGAAATGTCCTAGAGTCTTGGCTAATGGGGGACCCATTTTAAGGTTGGGGCCAAAGGCCTTTCAAAGGGCCCTCCCATCATGCAGTAGGCGAGGGTAATGACAACACAGCAGAGGGAATGCAAAGAGCACTCAGGAGCTGGATCTTCCCACAGACAGAGAGCATGGTGCTTGAGAACCCTCCAGAGAAGGTACTTGCAGATTGCTCATTGAGCCAGAGTTCGAACAGAGGCTAAGTAATTTCTCTGCACTCAGCACTGAGGTAAGCCAGATCCACCCAGGTCAGGCGTGCGAGCAGGGCCAGCGCTGGGGTGAGGCAAGCAAAGGGCCCAGGGTGCAGAATTTAAGGAGACTGTGAGCTGGCCAACTCGGGGGCTCACCCTGCACTTGCTTGACCTTGAAGTTCAGCGCCTCCTTGAATGTGCGTCCTGGGTGTCTTTGCTTGCTCACCCCGGCCCCAGGCCTGCCTGTGAGACAGGGACATGGTGGCATCCAGAGCAGTAAGGACAGTTCCTGTGGCCAGGAGAAGTCAGGGTGATACCAACTCCTTGGTGAGGAGGAAGCGCTGCCTATGACTGAAACCCACTCTGTGTCCTTTGAGGTTCTTTGCGTGTAGTGAACTCCCCATGGTTCTAAATCCGGTATCTCTGCTCAGTCCTTCTCAGCAAGCCCTTTGGTTGTCTTCATAAAGTGCTGCGTCTGTTAACAGGAAGTAGAAATCAGTCTAGCTACTTTAAACAGAAGGGATTTAATACAGGGAATTGGGTGGGAGGGCTGGAGCAGCAGGCTTTTGCTGGGACCTCCAAGAATGTCTTACAGAAGAGCCCAGAACTGACCCACCAGGAAGGAGGAGAGTCAGGAGGCCCCCGGTGGGGCTCTCTGTTCAAGAATTCCTCTTCATAGCTGCAGGCCAGGGACCAGCAGCCTGGATCACAAAGCCGCCACCACGGCTGCTCTTCTCAATGCCAACAAAGCTGGAGCTTGGGCACTGAGATGCTGCTTCAGGTGAACCCACATCTCTTGACCTTGCTTGCCAGTGGCAAACAGCTAAAAGCAACAGGAAGGTAGCCTTCGCTTCACTACTGCTTCCCCATCTCAGCTTGATTGCATCTAATCAGCAGAACTAAATTCATTATCAGAATTCTAGCTGCAAGGGAGTCTGAGAAATGTCGTTTAATCTTTCTAACCTCTGCAGAACAGGACAGTGCATTAGCAGGAGGTGAGAATGGATGCTGAGGGCCAGCAGGCCAGACCGAAGTCAATTCCCACATCAAAAGTTCCCTGCAGAGGGGAATGAAAAGAAACTTGGTGAAGCAGACCTAATTATTAGAGTTAATGATCTGGTGCTCAGTATGGGCAAATCTGGGCCAGGAGACGGCCCTGTCCTCACTTTACAGGCCTTTGCTTTTGCCAGGCTGCCCACAGTCCTGTGCACTGCTGATTGCAGTAAGGGTTACTTTCATTTCCAATCCCTTGGGCACCCGCTGGAGAATTAAGCAATATGGGTAGCACATGACTAAACCATGCCTCCCTTTGCCCTGATTCCCAGATTCCAGAATCCCAAGAGACTGAAGCTATAGACATATGATAAATCTTAGGACTCTGCCTCCCTCATAGTTTTAGTCTCATTGCTGCCATTGCATTTGGAGTCTCCACTTAGAGAATTTGTATCTTCCTCAAAGTCTTTGCTTTGTTTCACGTAAGTGCTTTTCCAGTGTCTCTGGCACCAAGATTGGAAATAAGTTGGTATCTGATCTAACCATCTGGTGGAGGATCTGTGATGCCCCCATTGTCAGCTGGATCTTCCCAGCCCCTTTAAAATCCAGACCAGTTTGGCTGGAACCACCAATCCTTGCCTTGTGGGTGTCCAAGAACTCCCCAAAGATTTCACTGGATTTCCTGGGGAGGGGGGTGGGGATTTAGGCTCCAACACTGCCTCTGCCCCAGGCCCTTCCTGTCCCTTCTGCTCCACACCACATGGGCGTCTCCTCTCCAGGCCCACACAAACCAGCTCACACAAAGCACTGGGATGGGAAAGATGTCCTAATAAGGTCACAAGCACACTGCATGACAAACATCTTAGAGCCACACTCTCGGGTTTTTTTTTCTCATAACTTAGAAAAGTTGCAGAATAGTACAGAGCCACGCTCTGATTCCCAAATGCCCTTTCGCCTCTGCTAGCCCAGCCACCATCATGCGTTTCTAATGAGCTTTGCCCACCCCCAAAGCATCCTAGCATCTCACTGGCTTTCTAGTTAAGCTATCTGCCCCCTTCTTTTTCTCTGTTTTTTTCTTCTTTCTATTTTTGTCTTTGTCCCCCAATTCAGGAGCAAAAGTTAAACATTTTCGCAGGCTGGCCTGTTATTTGTGTGTCCAGCTGACAACTTTGTACTCAGAATCTCTTTCTCCAATCCAGTAACTTATTAAGAAAACTTCTCAAAAACAGTCGCTATTCCATGTGGAACACTGGTGCCAGCTGCTAGGACAGTAAATGTTTTCCCTCATTACATGTGTGCGTACAAATTTAGAAGATATATAAATATTTTACATATAGCTATAAAACCATGTATCTCAATGTCTTCATACATGGACAAACCATGCTTACACAGGACTTTTGGGGAAATGCTTTAAATGATGAGCTAATCCTCACATCGTCATAAAACTGTAAAATGGCTGACCCTCCCCTCCGCAGCAGTCCCACACCCTCACTCCCGCCTCTAACCCTCCAGCCCAGGTGTGCCTTGAAGCAAGGTAGGTATAAATCGACAGGCGTCATCATGAGAAATAAGTGGGACAGCTGTGCACGGCTCCCTGCATGTTCTCAGGGGATCACAGAGTGCCACAGAGACTATGTCGTGAAAGGGCTACATGGACTGGCCTCCCACTGGCCTGTGGTTTGTAGCTTCTTCCAGATGAGTCAGTCAGGATGGTATTGTTAATTGAGTCAAGCAGATGTGTGTCAGTGGTGGGCCAAAGAGAACTGCCAGGACTCCACGTCCTCGCACGCACCACCCAGAACTCCTGGCCTCCATGTCTACGACGCCAGGCTCTCTCGACCTTGGCACTATTGACATTCTGGGCTAGATAATTCGGGATTTCCTGTGATGTTTAGCAACATCCCAGGTCTCTGCCCGCTTGGTGCCAGTATCACCCCCCCACCCCCTACTTGTGACAATCAAAAATATTTCCAGACATTGCCAAATGTCCCCTGGGGAGCAACATAGAGCCAGGCAGAGAAGCCCTGCTCTGTGCCTCTGCAGACACACATTGTGTACATAGAACTGTATACATGCATACAAACAATTAAATATTTATATGTCCTGATTTTCAGTTGGCATCTGGTATAAACTTTTCATTCAATCAGCATATGCACAAAACAGAAATGTGACATATTTTCTTCCTTTTCTCTTAAAAATTAATGTCATCTGTGATAATAGTGACATTTGTGGTGATTAAATAAATATAATCCGCTTATATCTTTCTGTAGAAGACATTTACCTTAAGAAGCCATGAGAAAGCATCTCCTGAACCCTCTAATTTTCTTCCCATGGTCCTTCCCCCCCATGGCTCCTGAAGCCTGGAGCACTGAGAACCCAGATGGACAATCAGGTGTCCAGTACATTCTGTTTGTCTCTCCCCGGCCGAGACATCCTGGAAAGCCTTGTGCAAGCCAATTCAAATTAGGAAAAAAAGACAAGTTGAGGTCAAGTAAATCTCCAAGTACACAAGATTCCTTCCTAAATCAGTCTATATACAGTCGGTTAGTCAGGATAGATCAGGCTAGAGTACAATAACAAACAATTCAAAGAATCTCAGGGTTTTAAAGCAGCCAAAGTTTGTTTCTCCATCATGCTTCCTGTCTATTACAGACCATGCTCTCTGCTGTCGTCCTTCTCATTCTGGGACCCAAGCTGGTGAAGCCGCCACATGGGGAAGTCCACGCTCCCTCTAAAGGTATCTGCCAAAAGTGGCATGACACTTCCACTCACATTTCACTGGCCAAAGCAAGTCAAATGCCTATGCTTGAGTTCACCAGGGAGGGGAAGAAAAACCTTCCTGCAGGGAGGAGGGCGGGGAATTGAGAGTAACAGAGCTCAGCACGCATGCTTACCTCCTCCCACAGAGAGGAGCCTCTCCTGTGTGCCCCAGCACCCCCACCCCACCCTGCTTTAAGCCAGCTTCTTCCTCTCCTTCAGCTAGCCATTTCCCAAATCGCAGGTAGAAATCATTTTAAGAATTTCCATTTTTTAATTTAGCCACCATATCTTCTTTCTCTTCCTTTCATCAAAGATAATCAAGAAACCATTTTTTCAAACCTTTACAAACACAAAGTCCAGTTTTAGCTGAGGTTATGCTGATTCTGGTGTCATAAGAACTATTTGAAAGAGATTCTAGAGCAGGGTTTCTCCACCCTGGCACTATAGACATTATGGGATGGATAATCCTCTGCCGTGGGGACTGTCCTGCACATTGTAGAAAGTTTAGCAGCATCCCTGACCCCTACCCACTGGATGACAGTAGCACTCCTGAGTTATGATAACCAAAAATATCTCTTTTTTGTCCCCAGGGAATTGGAAGTGGCAAAATAACCCCCATTTGCAAACCACTGGTGTAAAGAAGCCCCAGCCCATTGATGCCCTGGTTGATTATTCATTTATCCAACATAAATTTATTAAGCACATGCTAAATGTCCACACATTCATCTACAACCATGTATTGAGGCATCGTGGCCGGTTAGGTCAGTTGGTTAGAGCGTGGTGCTGATAACATGTATTGAGCTCTTACTCCGTGCCAGACCCCGGCTGAGCGCTAGAGAGGACGAGCTCTCCAAGCACTCACAGACAGTGCAAGAAACTAGCAGGCACATTAAAAAATAAGCCCAGCACAATACAATACGTATTTTCACAGCACTGCGAACAAACTGCCATGGGAGACCGAAAGACAAGCCTGTTGGCAGAGCCTCAGATAAGGCTGCGTGAAGGAGTTTAAAACTGAATCAAACTGAGTAACAACCGAAACATAATGTTGCCTCATGTTTGTACTGTATTTTATAGTTTGCTAAGCACTTTCACATATGTTTCCTCACTTGATCCCCAAATAATCCTCACAGGTTAGGGTTGATTTTCCTATTTTTTAGGA
Organism: Cabassous unicinctus; assembly: GCA_029593785.1. Lineage (NCBI taxonomy): Eukaryota > Metazoa > Chordata > Mammalia > Cingulata > Chlamyphoridae > Cabassous > Cabassous unicinctus. The sequence goes on along the minus strand of JAQZBX010016330.1, from coordinate 17,506 downwards.
GAGGAAACAGAGGCTCCATGAGGTTAAGGACTTCCCTAGATAGAGCAACAATTAAGTGGCAGAAGTTGGGTGCCCTGACTCCAAAACTGGCTCATCCTAGTCCCCTGTAAGAACTTCAGAAGGCCTCAGGGAGCCATGGCGGGATGGATGCGTTTCCCACACCCAGGTTAGGATTCTTATATCAGGAGAGCAAAATGCAAAGAGAAAAGAAACAGCCAACTCTTTTCACTGCAAGATCAATTTTTGGTACTCATAGAAGAGACAAATTCTTGAAAGCTAAGGCTTTTAATTTGTGAGAATTGTCTTTTAGTTCCTAAAGCCTAGTTTTTAGCATCAGAAGCTCTGGAGGAACTGGGGTATAAAGTATAGTGTGGAAGAAGGGTAGGTGGAGAACCAGATTGCCCTTCCTTCTGAGATATGGGCAATGGGGATGGGAGGTGGGAAGGGGAGAGCAGAGCTGAGGGCCATAGAGGGAACTGTTGATGTGTGAGTCTGGGAGAAGGAGCCACATTCCTGACTTTTCTTAAGATTCAAATTTTGGTGGGAGAGGAAGCAATAGAACCAGAAGCCCCTGACAAGTTCAAGAAATAAGAAGAGAGTTTCCTTGGCCTTACTTTCCCCAGGAAGCCTAGAATGATAGCAAACCTTGGAGAGGGAGTCCTGTCCAGGGGGGGAATCCAGACATATGGGCCTGGGGCTCACAGAGTCCCACACTCCCCAGCCTGGTGCACAGAAAACAGCTGGGCTTTTCCCTGTACCTACACAGCAAAGGGTGACCTGAGGCAAACACCAGGACCTGAGTGGGCTGCCCATGTGTATCTGGGGCACTGGTCCAGCAGCAGACAGGAAGGCATGAGCCCCACTGAGTCCAGGGCTTATGGAAGTCTCAATGCAAGTCTTAGAAGAATGAACCTAGTCTACCCTTCACTACTTGAAGTATGGTCCACGGACCAGCAGCGTCAGCACCACCTGGACACTTTTAGAAATGCTGCATCTCAGGTCCCTCCTCAGAATCAGGGTCACTATTTTAACAAGATCCCAGAGGCTTCCTGAGTACACTTAAGTTTGAGAAGTGCTGGTCTCCACACCTTCTTCTGAGCACTTGGGCTGCTTTTCCCAGCCTGAGGGGTTTCCAGTTCACAGGCTGCCCCTACTCTGCTGCTGCCATAAATACCCTCATTTCTGCTGTAATGGGTTTACACTTAGGGGTTCCCAAAATAAACCTGGCCCCCAGTGTACACGAAGATGCTACTGGCTCTCTGGTTTCCAAGGAAGCAAGTTAGGGGAAAACATGATCTTTTGCTATCATTGAATGCCAAAGACCTCTTGAATATACCTGCTTCTGTGCTTCCCTCATCTCCTGGCACATGATGCCTGCTTGCTTTCCCCCTTAAATACTGTTTCTGTAAACAAACCCACATGTAAACCCATAAGGGGAAGTTGGGGCTGGAGTCCCGCAGTACCAGAACCGAGCACCTGCTAAATGAGACAGCCGCTTCTCTAGGAAGTGCTGCAGGAGACTTAGGGAATCACCAGCCCTCCGGCATGGAGACATTTTTTAGGAAACACTGCTTTCCTGGATCAGAGGAGTCCTGCTCCCCTGCTTGTTCTATAATTCTTCTCCTCCAGTGCAATTTAATATTTAAAAATCATTGTCAGTTCCTATTTTCTGAAAAACGGTAAAATACTGGGTTTTCTTAACTTTCCTCCTCGGTTGAATTTGTAACAACAGGTACTTGCCTGTTATATTCAATGACAGGTATGGGTTATAATAAAAAAGAAAAGAGAAAAGCCTTCATCTTCTTGCTATTTAGCACAAAACTATAAAGCAGGAAGACCTTCCAATAACACCAGCCGGAAATGTTCCTTCGCCCACCGCATGAGTCCATGGGGATGTGGGCAGATGTGTGCTGATATTGCTCGGCAGGGTGGGTGGGAGCAGGCAGGCACATTTGACCATATGCGTCATCTCCAAAATTCATTAACAAAAATTTTAAAAATACTATGCTCCACCCCCCTCCCATTTCTTTATTTTTTTGTTGACGGGATTTAACATAAAGTAATGCTGACCCATCTGAAACCTTAAGAATTTGAAGTCAACATCCAGACCCCACGTGCTATATTTTTGACTTGCAAATGGCTTCCGAGAATAGCTGGAGTGTCCTTATTAAGGCCGGATTGTGATGCATACTTAGCGCCGTCTGCTCCAGCACTGTATAATTCATGGACTTGCCTTATGCAGTTAGGGTGGAATGGAAACCAGGACCAGCCCATGAACCCAAGCTGACACTTTAATTATTTTAAAAGGAAAACAGAGAAACTGAAATCTGACCGGCCTTTCAGCCCCGTCCTAGGGAACTCTTAGCCTTCTTTCAGCCCAGTTCCAGGTCTGTCCCTCCATATCAACTCTGTAGGCAACAGATTGGGGGAAGGGAAATGGCCAGTCATCCTGGTCACGGGCGACCCTCAACCATGAGTCAGCATCCGTCTATGATGGCAGATGGAGCTGCTCAGAGAACAAGCTTACTGGCCCATGGAGCCAGGGAAGGGTATCTGGAATTGCATTTCATTAATTTTAGCCAGAAAGGATGAGGGTAATAATTGCCATAGTTACCATACATGAGCTCTTCCAACCTGCCAAGCCCTGTGCTAAGCATCTTTTATGCATTACTGCATTAATCCTCTAGCAGCCAGCAAAGAAGGAGTTTTTATCCCATTTTACAGATGAAGAAACCGTGGTCCAGAGGCTGGCCTAAAGCTGCACAGCTAATGACAAGGAGGGCCTAGATTCCAACATAGGTCTGCTGGGCTCCAAAGCCTGTGTTCTTACTCAGTGGTCTCCAAAGGAGGTGCACAAACCCCAAGGTCTGGGGAAAATGCATGTCGTACGGGAAGGAAATAGAAATGTTATCCGTGTTTTTAAGTCTTGCTGAAAAATTTTATATGTGTACATTTTTCATAGTATCCATAATAAATTAGTGTATTTGAATGTGCACAATGTATACAAATACCTAGACATATATTGATGAGCTCGTGATCTGATATTTTTTGTTGTTGTTAGTGAGGCAGAAATTAAAAACATTTCAAAACGACTGCTTTTAACCGCTCTCCTCTGCTGACCCCTACCGAGGACCTTTCCCTCTCTCCTCACTGAGACACCAGCTGAGGCCCCCCTGGCACAATGCTGGCCTCTGCCAGCTTGACTCCAGCGCTTTCTGCCTCCCCGGCCTGCCCCACCCACGTGGCAAATTGAAGAGACTGAGGGATTTGGAATCTGAAGATGACATCTTATTTGCAGAGTGGTCCTCACCTCCTCAGGGCAGGAGGGGCTTTGTCAAGGGGGCCTTAAGCTCTCCAGAGTGGTGGTCTTGACACGGGAGGCTCCAGGTCCCAGGTGGGAATGCGCCCTCCTTCCATGCTGTTTCACGAGGCTTGCTCTGACCCTTCCATGGCATGGGGACACACCCCTGCTGCTGCCCCTCCAGCCAGCCGTGTCCTCTTGACTGGGTCACCTCCCCGTCTTCAGTGCCTTCCCCGGTGTGGGGGTAGGGGGTGCAGGAAATGGTCTTGCTGCGGATTAGCCAGGGGGTCTGATGAGCTAGGAGGCATGACCACTCTTTGAAAAGTCGGAGTAGCTGTCTAAGTAAACCTCATGCTGCTCCTCTCCTGCCGTCACTTATCCAGCTTGACGGAGCCTCTATTCATTCAGAAGGTATTTACCAAGTGCCATTAGCACCAGGCACTGTGGTCCCAGGTGGTACTGAACAGCCAGGGTCTCGGCTCCCGGGGACTTTCCACTTTAGAGGGGGAAGACAGAAAGAAACAAGAAACAATCAAATAAGGATAATGCCTACTGGAGAGACGTGCTGTGAAGAACACAAAGAGGGCCCCCTGCCCTGGGGAGTGGGGGTCCACATGAGCCGGGGCTCACGACAAAGGCAGAAAGTGACAGGAAGGAGGAAGAGCCTTCCAGCAGAGGAGAGAGCAAAGGCAGAGGCAGAGGACAGGCGTTTGGTTTATTCAGTGGAATAGACTAGAGTCCAGAGGGAACAAGGGCAGCATGGCGGCCGAGGGGTGCAGGGAAGCGGGTGGTGGCTGATGGGTCATGCAAGGCACAGCCGTCAATGTGGAGAAGAATCTCTGACCCTCCTCAGTGGTAATTCAGCACAAAGAAGAAAATGCCACCCCAGCCACCAGCCCTCCTGACGTTCGAGAGACGTTACGGGTTCAAAAAGATGTACTGAAGTTCCCAGGACCTCAGAATGTGAGCTTATTTGTAAACAGAGTCACTGCAAGTGTAACATCGTGAAGATGAGGTTACACTGGAAAAAGGTGGGTCCTTAGTTCAATGTGACTGAGGTCCTTATAAGAAGGGGAGAAGGAACACAGACGCAGAGACACAGGGGAGACGGCCATGCGAGGACCGAGGCAGAGACTGGAGCAATGCAGCTACCAGCCTTGCAACGCCAAGAAGCTAGAAGAAGCCAGGACGGATTCTTCCCTAGAGCCATCGGCAAGCGCACGACCCTGCCAGCACCTTGATTTCAGATTTCCAGCCTCCACAAAGTCAGAGAATACATTTCTGTTGTTTTAAACCACCTAGTTTGGGAAACTGTTATGGCAGCCCTAGGAAACTAAGACAGGAAGTCTGGTTGGTTTGGACACACAAGGGAGCCCTTGCCACGTCAGGCCAAGGACTGGGCACGCCAGCTCCAAGCTCAGATTGCGTGGACAGGCCCACCGCATCCCCCAGCTGAGCGTGGCCTCCTGACCCCTGACTTGGGCCACTCCCTGCTGTCTCCCCGAGCTTCCTCCTCCATCCTCCCACCCACGTCCTCCATCAGAACTGGGGTCTTGGCAGCTGACATCTGGGAGACTGAGACACGGCTGGCAGCATGTCTGCAGTGACAGTCTCTGCGGCTTTGCTGCTCCCTCAGTCACTGCCCACCGCCCCCTTGACTGTGAAGCCAGGAGCTCACCTCTCAGGGGACCCTCCCCAGCATGGGGCAGGCTGGCAAGGGGGGAGCTGACATCTTCCCACTGAGGTCCTCGCCTCCCTCTGAGGAAACCAGCCTTGGCTCTCAGGATTGACGAAGTCTGGAGGTGGGTGGGGGCAGTGCTGGGAATGCAGTTTTCACAGCTGCAACCCACATGGAGTGACACAGACACAAAGACATCCAGGCCTCTCATGCCTATTAGCCAAATGTGAGCCCCCCCATGGGGACCAGGTGGGCTTCCTCATGGCCTGGAAGGCCAGGCTCTAGCTGTGGGCAGGGGGTGGTACCCCGGAGATGCTGGGTGAAATGAGTAGCTGATGGAGCAATCACTTCTTTATGTTGTGCACCCACTATGTGCCAGGCTCATAACGCACGACCCCACCCCGTCTTCCCAAAGCAAACCTGAGACTCAGAGGTTATCACTGCATTTTACAGACAAGAAAACTGAGGCTCTGAGAGATGAATTAAAAGCCCAAGGTCACCACACTAGGAAGTGGCAGGCAGAGGACTTGAAACCTACCTGCCTGCTCAAGGGCCCACACCACCTCTGCCACTCTCCACTGCCTTCTCAAGGTCTTCTGAGTCCTTGCTGACCATGCACCTGGGCCAAGTCCCAGAGTAGGTTGCAAGGGGTGGACAAAGACCTTTGTCAAAGAACTTTGTGAATCACGAAAACAAGGCATCTGGGAATGGATTATAGAATAATAAAATATGGGGTTGGATAAGGGAGAAAGGCACACTGCACTTGGGAGTCTGGGAGACCTGGCTTTGGACCTGAGCTCTCTGAACGTCAATTTCATCATCTATGAAAGGAGTGTCATTATGAGTCCTTCACAAGGTGGTTGATAAGGATCGGATGAGTACCTTGCACAGTTCTTGGCACTGAGTGGGTATTTCATGAATGTTTCCTTGCTTGCTTCTTATCCTTATTTTCTTTGTCTATCCCTCAAAATAGTGCAGGAAGACTTTGGAGGAGGAGCGACTCAGTGTGGCCTGGAATAGTCAGGGTAGGCTTCCTGGAGGAGGTGAGACCTGGGTTTCCACTGGGCTTGTTGCATATGATCTCGGCGGAGCAGAAGGTATACTCACTCACCAAGTGTGTCACCTTTCTGAGCTTCAGTTAGATGGGGATAATCATAACTATTTTATAAATAGATGATACATAAAAAGGTGTCCAGCGGAGGTTCACAGGAAAGAGCTAGGAGCCCAAAGATTTGGGTTCCATGCAGAGCTCTGCCGCGAGAGGATAACCCTGGGCAGGTAATTTCTGTTGATAAGATTTCATTTCCTCAACTGTAAAATGGGCCTGTTAAGCCACTAGGTGAGTCACTTAACTTCTCTGTCTTCTGGTGCCAAACTATTGGCCTGGCTTCTAACTGGCTTCTGATCTGCTTAACTGATAGCTCCAGCCACTGTCCTCCTGAGCCAGGTTCTTGCCAACTCCACTTCAATGACCACAATCCCTCCAAATAGCCCCTGCTATGCATTGGCCTGACACAATACAGTTTACTAATAAGAACACATACTTTAAAAATAAGGCCTCATTTCCCCCCAAGAATACTCAGAGAATGGCCTTCTTCATGACTCATTCCATGTAAAGCATTGTGTAAACTCCATTCTCATGACCTTGCTCCTGGTCTCACCCAATCCCCTCCAGGGTAACTTATATAAGTCCTCAAACCTGAAAAGAAGATCAACCAATTCATCACATCCTCCTGGTCACCCAGAAGGCAGGGGCAGAGGTCGATCTCTGGCCGGTGGTTAAGAGCTGGTGGCAGGGGACAAATCCTTGTGAGGAGACAGAACCGGGCCCTGGGCTCCGGGCATGGGAACAGCTCCACACCTTGGGATTCCCACTTCCTTGGGAACACCACACTCCTACAATGTGACCACCACCTTTTCTAAATGCCGACCTTCCTAGACGAGCAGTGCCCTACAACTCACACAGCTTCAGAGGGGCCTCTGGGCTCAGTGGTTGAGATGCTCAGCTTGGAGTTCCTCCAATACTTGGAGGGCTCCTTGGAGAAGGGGCTCTGGAGACTTGCTGCTGAATTCCCCGAGTGTCCAAAATGGGGCTCCATTTTGAAGGGGCTTCCTTCAATGCCCCTCCTCACCATCCCTTCACAGGAGGAAGCTGCAGGAGGACAAGTGGAGACAGTTGGGCAGGAGCCATGGTCCAGGAGGACATGGACCGGGAGGCAGAGCCAGCACCTGGGCCCGCACACAGCCGCCTGACCCTGCGGTTCTCCCTCCTCTTCCCTCCTCCCTCCTCCCCTCCACCCTGCCCCCACAGACATTACCTGAGCACCTGCTGTGGCCAGCCCTGTCCCAGTCACTGAGGACATGCCCTCATGTGGCTCCTGCTGTAACTCTGCACCCTGATCCAGTCCCCTGCTGACGCTGAGGGACCTCAGGAGAGTAAAAGCCGACAGGGTCCCAGCATGTGAGCCCAACTTGCACCCCCATTTCACAGATGCGGTTCCAGAAAAGAGCATTGCCCGGGGGGACCGGTCTTGGGGCCAGGCCTCCTGCCTTCCAGGGCTGAGAGGACCCCAGCTGGGGATAGCAGGGATGGATTCCATCTAGTGATGTCCCTGGGCCACCTGCTGTGCACCCTGTGCTGGGTCAGAGTGCAGGGACATGCGGGTGAGTCAGGCCCGCCCTGGAGATGGAGGAGGCAAACACCACAGAGCTGACTCACGAGGATGGGGCAGGGGGCTGGCGAGGGGCAGAGACTAGAAGCCCAGACACCCTTGCCTGAGGGGCTGCCCTGACCAATGGCCTTTCACACTGAGGAGGACACAAGCCACCAGAGTCCTGAGGCACTGTTCTCTCGTCCTCCCCACCACTACCTCCATGTTGACATGGAGCCAAGAGCTGACGGGGCATCCTCTGTTTCTGAATCATTGGCTCCTGAGCCAAGGGAACGGGAAAGAGGAGTCTGGGGTCCAAGACACACATCTGAACTGCAGGACTTTCACTTTTCCAGCCCAGCCCGTGTAGCCTCCCTTCCAGAGCACTCTCAGGCCTGTGCCTTCCCGGCTCCAATTACTCGGGGTTCAAAGGAATGGAACGCTAATGGTGGGATTCCAGGACAGCAGAGCAGAAGGGAGTCTTGCCAGGTCTGCCCTTGTGCAGCAGCCCGAAGGCATCGTCCCCAGGCCTGACAATCCTGATTGCGACCCGGGGCTGGGGCCCAAGGAGGGGCGAACCTTGCCCGCACTGAGCCCAGGACACTGCTCTCATCCAGTCTCCATCCACTCCTCCACGTGGGTGGCCTCCCCTGCTTCCCCGAGCGATGCCTAGGCCTGGTGTTCTCTGGTGTTCTCACAGCTCATAAAGAGTGCCGGGGT
>JAQZBX010016329.1:0-36597 GCA_029593785.1 Cabassous unicinctus | reverse complement strand
TTTTTGAGGTACTGGGTTCGGGGATTGACCCTGGAACCTTGTATATGGGAAGCTGGTGCTCAACCACTGAGCCACATCGGCTCCCTGTGCTTAGTTTCATAACTTAAAAAAAATCCATGTTCACTTTTTATATCTCCTTTTAAATTCTAATTTTCTGTATTCATGTCTTATCTTTAAAAATTGATTATATTTGCCTATATAGTATGTCTATTTTCTTTAAACTAGTTCTTTTTTTAAAACTAGTTCTTGAATTTATTTATCAAATCTATTCTTCTGTACTCTAAATTAATTTCTACCTTTATCTTTATTTCTTTCTTTCTGCTTTGCTTAAGCATCTTTTGTTATTCTTTTACTAACTTCTTGAGATCAATACTTAGTTCATTTATCTCATTCTTTTTTGTTTGATATGGAAAGCATTTCAAATTCTTAAAAATAACTTCCTTTTCTGTGTTCCTGTAGTAATTTTAGATGTCTTTGTAGCACTTATCACTCAGTACTGTAATTATTTTTTTCAATCTTTCTCCTCTCTTTAGTTATACAGATTATATTTTATTTATCATTGTATTCCACTGTATGCAGGCTTAAACCCAATAGGCATTAAAAGTGTTTCCTAAATAAACTCCCTACTCCCTCCCCTTCAGACACACCACACAGGAATTAACCAGGACTAGGTTCGCTGAAGTGTGTAGACGTCTACAGCTGTTTTACTGGAGGTAGTAAGTAGCATGCTGTAGTGGAAGGAGAACTTCACTAGTAGGTAGGGGGCTAGTTCTTCAATCTCTGTGATGTTTCCTCATTTGTAAAATGGCAATATTTATCAACTCCCTTTCCTGCCTCATGTAAGATGTCAATAAGATAATGAATGTTAAAAAAACAAAATAAAACAAACTTTTAACAGTACAGGTGTTCTATAGATATCAATGTGATTTAAAATAGAAGGCTTTTAGTATACTTGTTTTATCCACCTCTTCACCCCTCCTCCTCCCTCTCCCCTCCCCGCGACCATAGGAATTATCAAGTGCTTTGGAGCAGAAGTTAATTTTTAAGAAAATGTATTTTGTATCCTGTGAAATAATCTGGCAGAAAACCTAGCTGACAGCAGACATACAATAAATATTTGTTGATTGAATGTCTTTTTAGACTCACTTTTCAAACATTCTTTCTGAGTGATCCTTGAGTGTGCTAAAACATAGGAGCCCTGCATCCAACCTGGAGCTGCTCTCAGTTTACTTGGGGTGACCTAGACAGCTCCATTAACAATCTGTAATGCATGTGCATAGTTTAAGGATTTAAACCTTTTGCTTCAATCTCATTTCCTCTCTAGAAGACTGGAGACATTATTCTCTCTTTCCAAAATACAGACTAAACAAACTAGCATAATTGTTATCAATTGATAAAAAATTACAGTTGATAAAAATTCTTTTCCATTTTTGTAAGTCTTAGAGCAGATTTCCTTACTCTTATTTGTAGACAAAAAATAAATATAAAATTATTCCTTCTCTTTATTTTAATTTCATTACTCCTCTTATACTGATATTTATTTATATATTTTTCCCATGGCTTTTTTTTTTCATGTGCTATTTTATTTTTTTTTAGAGAAGCTGTGAGCTTACAGAACAACCGTGCATAATGTGCAGAATTCCCATACATCACCCCTCCACCAGCACCTTACTTTGTTGTGGAACATTTGTTACAGATTATGAAAGAACATCATCAGACTATTACCACTAACTATGGTCCATAGTGTACACTTGATATATTTTTTCCATACAGCCCCTGTTATTAACACTATGTATTAGTATTGTACATTTGTTATAGTTCATGAGAGAACATGCTCATATTTGTACTGTTAACCACAGTCCATCTTTCACTGAATAGTTGACTGTGTTATTCAGTTCCATGCCTTCTACATTCTATCCAAAGTGTACACTCAGTGCCTCTCACTTTCAACACAGAATTGTGCAGTCATTGCTGAGATTTATTTTTATTTTTAATTTATTTAAAAATAAATAGCATAGTTTGTTGCTTTATTGCTATGGAGAGGTGATAAGGAGAGTTGGCAGCAAGTGGAAGAAGATCATTGTGAAATGGGAATAATCAAAGAATTGCTGGGATTATCCACATTGTATCACTCTCCCTTTTACTTAATTGTTCTTTGGGGAAGTGAATGCCATCTATTAGGTCAGTCTTAGATTGTTTTTGAAATGCTAAATACCGTCCAAATGAAGGAAATATTTTTCTATATAAGTATTGAGTATTCTCTTATAGAACATTGTTCACGGAAGGACTTCACATAACCACTGCTGATTTTGGCTTTTGAGAGGATTATGTGTGAACATGCAGGACCTCCCCACCCCACCACCCCCTATTTTCTTAACAGTTTTTTGCAGCAGAAAACAGGAGGTATAACTTTTTGAAAACAAAGAAACCGTTTATGCTGCTTTCACGATTCCTAGGAGACTTCATATCTCAGATAATTGATGGTAGATTATGTTTGGTTGTTTTTCAACTCAAATTATGGGGCTTTACAAAAAAGTTTCATTTCAGGGAAATAAACTAATTTGATGATGTTCTATTAGATCTACCAATTCCTGAGGAATCATCCCAAGCCTCACTCCTTTCATGAAGGTACTTTTTTTTTTTTTTTTTTTTTTTAGGTACCGGTGCTGGGGATTGAACCCAGGACTCGTATGTAGGAAGCCAGCACTCAGCCACTGAGCCACATTGGGTCCCCCGAACTTGGGACCTCCCATGTAGGGAGCAGATGCCCAACTGCTTGAGCCACATCTGTGCCCCCAGGAAGGTTTTGAGGATTATTCCTTTCATCTCTTTCCTTACTTACCTCATTTCCCATGGAAAAGATGTAGGGTACCAACAGTAAGTGCTGTCAGTACAGTAGGTCTTGGCATTTGGTCATATTAAATTTGGCATTTTATTATTGCTTTTACCTATTAGTGTTTTATGTAATTCTCTTTTCCCCAGGGAGATTATAAGAGCCCTCAGGCCAAGAATCATGTTATAAATGTATTTGTCTAGTAGGGTGGTTCTCAACATTTCTTGTAGACTGTAAGTTGAAGTTTTTGTTTTGTTTCGTTTTTTGTTTTTTTGCTGTACAGAGCATGTATTTATCCACAACTCTCGATTTGCTCTCCACCAACAATAGACAATATTTTGTTTAGAAATGTTTTGTGCAAAACCATATGATAGAATAGATCTCAGGGAAAATCTTAGATTTTGGTGGCCCGTTACCTTTCACTGGGTTTTGTAAAAGAGTTATATCTGCACCACCTATGTGTCCCGATTCATTTTGCCATTTCATCTACTGCTCTTTCTCCTGTTTTTATTTAAGACTATAAAGTTACTTTAGTGTAACTGCTGCTGTCACCTTTGCCCTCAGCTAATCAAATAGTTTACCTTGAGGGAAACATTTATCTCCCACTTTCATTATTATTATTTTTGTAGCTGTAAAGATATATATTTTATGTCTGCAGAAGGCTGTAACAGTGAAACGAGGTATTGATCTGCTGTATTTAGCAATTTCTTTCCACCTTGCCATCAATAGCATGTCAGCATCTGTCTGTACCATGGTTGACCTCACAAATAGTTCTTTATGCTCCCATTGGATTCAAATGATATAGTATGCTGAAAACTAAATCAATGAATGATTATAAAGTTTTTAGTATTATTTCATGACCCGGAGGCAACTGGTACTCCTTGCACTGAACAGTTCAGTGCACAATGAATATGGTAAAGTGAGAATGTCTAGCTATTGTTCAGCTGAAAGGGGGAAAGCAGGGCACCTGCCTGGGTTAGCTCATACTTCTAAACGAATGATCTCAAAGCACTTAAGCACTTCAGTGAAGTATCTCACCTAATAAAATCAAAGAGGAGAGCAGTACCCCATTTAGCTTAATTCCCTCCCTCCATCCCCCCAAAAGGCTGCAGCAAAAGTTTCTAAAATTATTTGAGCTATAAACATTCCAGTACTGAGGACCTGACATAAAGGCATGTAGTAGCAGGAAGGAGAATTGCCTTGGTCTGTATCTGATGGGACTCTTGGCCGCTATCAGTTCCTGGAACAAATACCAGGATATAGTAGTTGAGGCCACATTCCCTTCTTATCCCACTGTGAGAGTTCTGCTCATCTCCCCTGAACTATGGAATACTAAAATAGCAGGAGTCACTAATTTGGTTGTTTTTGAATGTTGCTGAATCCCTAGCAACAGCTGTTTGAACCTTGCTGAATCTTTTATATATATAACAGGACTTTTTAGGTACTGAAGTTGACATTTGGGAATCTGTGGAAAGGTGGTAGGGGGTGATAGTGGGTGAATGGGGAATGTGGGGCACAGCAGTTGTCATCTTTACCTTTTGAGGATGTGAATCAAATGTATTTCTCCCCCCAAAATGCCATTTTGATGCGTTCCAGTGTTCATCAGCCCAGGAGACAGTTTGACAAGGAGTATTGAGGAGTTCTTTTATTCATTCATTCCCTAAACGTTTGTTGAGTATCTACTATGTTCAGGCTAGAGTGATCAGAGGTGGGGGTTAGCCCTTCCTCTTGAAAGTTTATTTCAGATCCACAGTGTGTCTACTTGCCTTTTTCTTACCATCTGTCTTTGTTCCTGCCCAGTAAGAATTTGGAAGAAGGGAAATAAAGGATGTCTGGGCACCCTTTTCTCCTATATATCATCTGTGTGAAAAGATGAAAAGTCACAGAACAGGAAGCCCTGAGGAGGGAATGTAGCCTGGCTCTCTGAATCTGGGGTTGAGAACTTTCTATCTCTGGTAGTATAGGCCTTGCTGAATTTTCAGTAATTTGACCATTGGACTTATCTATGTAACGTGTTTCTTGGGATGTGCTCAGGGATCTGCTTCTCCTAAATTTTTGGTTTACCTTTGTCACTCATTACACATCTGTGACTGATTAATCAGATGAGACATTTTTGCAGCTATTTTTGTTTTTGTTCTGCATTATCCCCTAGGGATATGAGTGCCATTAGTTGACTCTCTGGTGTCTTCTTTTTTTTTGTCCTGTATCAGCTCACATTAAGCTTTGAGCTATGCAACCCAAGTCTAAAATACAAGCACTTAGGAAAGAAGTTCCTGTCTTTGAATTCATTCTGTGTGATTTTGTGTACCAGATGTGCCTGAATATTGGGTAAGAATTTTCCCACCTCAAATTATTCTCAGAAAAGAGGAGTTACTTCATATTCAAATCCTTTTCAAGTGTCTTACGTAGCAGAATGTTCACTTAGTTAATTTTATCTTGAACAACAAAGTGGTTTAAGCAGCTTTCTTAATAGTGTGTGAATGGGCCCTTGTGGCTTGGGATATTATTCTTGTTGAGAACTACATATAGTAATCTGGGTTGATGCACTATAATTTCTGGTTTTGCCCAAGAATGAGAGGTTTATATGTGCTCATAAATTACTTTAAATAAGTTATATTTGGTTATCTGCAGCTGTATATCATAAACTGTGTTCTTGTTGCTAGAGCATAGGGTGATTAATTGACCTCCATTCATAGAAGCTTTAATAATGGGGTATCTTGGCTTTGTTCCTTACAGATAATGGGTTATCTCTTCTCCCCAAGCTCACGAGTGGGTGATGGTGACCAGGGTTTAAAGAGTGACTCTAGTGTTGCAATTGGTATAGACCAACACCTTTATATAAGATTCATTTCCAAGTTCCTACCATTAAAGGCTGCCTCTGATGAGGGCCACTTTTAACTCTCTTGTTGGGGAAGAGGGTATAAGAAGACCTGTCCAACTTAATTTTTTTTTTTAAAGATTTGTTTATTTATTTCTTACCCCCCTCATTTGCATTCACTGTCTGCTCTCTGTGTCTGTTCATTGTGTACTCTCTGTGTCTGCTCGTCTTTTAGGAGGCTTCGGGAACCGAACCCGGGACCTCCCATGTGGGAGGGAGGTGCCCAATCGCTTGAGCCACACCTGCTCCCTGCTTGTTGTGTCTCTTCTTTGTATCTCCTCATTGTGACATCTCGTTGCATCATCTTGTGTCAGCTTGCTGTCTTGCTCGTCTTCTTTAGGAGGCACCGGGAACTAAATTCGGTACTTCCCATGTGGGAGGCAGACACCGAACTGCTTGATCCACATCTGCTCCCCCCAACTTAATTCTTGATCAGGCCACTCACTTCCAGTGACAATCATATGGCTTCTAAATAAGATGAGGCATTCCTTTTTACTCAATACTGGATAAAAAGGAAATCTCTTTACAGGTTACAAGTTAATACATGCTCATCTGAGTGGGATCATATAATTCCACTGCATAAAAAAGAAGTGTGTCCAAACTTAGAATTGTATAAGGACATATTTGTATCAAATGCTGAACTCAATCTTTTGTGGATTACATTCTTATAAATAGATTCTAAAAAAAAAAATCACAAAATATAGTGATGAATTGCTGTATGCTTAAAATTGTATTACTTTCATTACATAAAATTCTACAGCTATATGGTTATATAGCCTTATATTCTCATAGTAATGTGATAATATTGTGATTAAATTATTCCTTTTTAGGATTATTTTCTTTTGTAGACACTTAAGAACTTCCTAGAAAACTGGAACCTGGGATTTTCTGTGCCATTTTGAACTATATATCTTATTAGAAACTCCTTAAAGAAGAATAAAGTAACTTTGCATTTTCTTTCCTTTTTCAGGATCTGAGAATGTGTATGTGTCTGAGATTATGTATGTGTCTAAAAGCATAGCATGCTTAAAACCATGGCTGAAGAGTTATGCGTAACTGTGTACTTTGCATGCATTTGTGATTTGAAATAGAAAAAAAAAGTCAAAACAGAGACAGCTTGAATGGCATGCTGTCAGTTTGGAGCTTCATGAATTGGCAATGGTCTCATTTAGGACCTTCAGATGTGTCTCTTCCTGGACAGAATGAGAACGTTTTGCATGTTCTCGAGGAGACAGCCACTTCTTGCTGCTTCACAATAGGCAGTGGTGCATGACAGTTGCCCTTCATTGCTGGCTTCTTGGAGCTTAACCTCTGACCCTCCACTTAGTTGCTGTGCAGCAGTTGGAGCAGGTTGGAGATGTTAGTGAATGACGGGCATTGGCCTGCAACGTGCTTGTCATTATTTGACTGTCAAAAGGAGCCTGCCATTGGATTCCATCAAGGTTTGAAACGTCTGTGCAGCAGCCCATATTACTTAACTTCCAAGGCTGTCAGCAGGTTGATTAAATGTGCATAAAAAATCAGAGTACTGAATATATCTTCAGTCAGGAGATAGGAAGTTTTTCTCTCTTCTTTTCTTTCCCTTTTTTTCTTTCCTCCTCCTTTTTCTTTTTTTTTCACTTTTCTTTTCATTAAATGTATTCAGATGACTTTCAGAGGGCCAAGAGGTTGAATCTGTTACCACAGTGAAAAAGTGAACTGTTGTCTCCGGTGGTCTAAGTTTCAAATAGCGCAATTTAGATCTGAGAAGCTCTGCCAGTTAAACTCTCAGACTTGTCTTGCATAGCCAGTCAGCTTTCAGCCATTGGTTTAAGGGACCCCAGCGGTGCCTGGGGTTAGCTGACAGGATGAAACATTTACTTTGGGTTTTTATGTAATGTTTCTAAAGGGAGAAAGGTCAGTTTGTGTGATTTGTGAAGCAGGAAGTAAAATATAAAATAATAACGAAGGGGGGATGTTGGTGGTGTGTGATTAGAAACTCATTTAAGACTTTTTTTTTCCTTGTGGGAAAGAAGTTTAAACACAGGAAGTTTAATTGGCTGTGATCAAGTGTTAGGAACTTCAGAGGTCAATATTATGCAATACATATTTTTAGATATAGAAAAACGTGACTGTGAAAGCCATCCTTTCTTGTAACTTTGAAACTCTGGTTTGAAAGCCATCCTAAAGTAGAGAAGGATGAGAGGGAGCCTAATAATATTCCTCAAGTATATGAAAAGTTTGGTAACTAAACTTGGTTTGCTTCTAGCTTTGAATAGTAGATGGGGTGGGAGTTAAGAGATCTGAGTTTTAGTTTTGCAGCTGCCATTTTCTAGCCGTGTCAGCTTGGGCAAGTCATTTAACACCTTTGTCTTAGTTTTTTCATATGCAGAAATAGGGGTATTATTATTTGCTACCTTGAAATGTTGTGGTGAGGATGAAAGGAGGAGGTACTGTCTGTGGAGTACTTACCCTCTTGAAGTACTGCAGGCCCTCAGGAGGTACTCCATGATCAACTTGTCTTTTTTTCCTTTTATATTGTTAGCAGGAGAGATTCCAACAGTCATGAGGCCATGCTTAGGAGGAAAAAATGCTGCAGAACCCAATATAGTCTTACCTTTGAGCTTTAACTCTTCCTCCCTCCCCATTACTGATTTTGGTTAATGACAGCACATTTTACTAACGCACTCAAATCACAAATCTAGTAGCCTGCCTGCCTTCTTTTCCCTGCCTTCCCATTTATTTATTCATTCAACAAATGTTTATTGAGTCTCGTTGAACAAGATGGTGGAGTAAAACATTCCAGGGTTCTGTTCTCCCACAGAATCTTAGAATTACTAGAAAAACTAGCAGAGCCATCTTTCTCAGAGTTCCAGAAAATAGTTACAGAGTTGCAGTAACTGAGTGAGCGCCAAATCAAGAAAAAGGCAGCTTAAAAATGGAAGGAAAATCTCATGGGACCCTTGCCACTCCTCCTTCACCCCCTCCCCAGCTCAGTGTGTAGCTAGCTCTCAGTGCAGGTGTCTGGTCCTAGTTCTGGAGGGAGCAGAGCAACCCCTACGCATATACTGGGAGGCATGTATGCTTGTTCCGGTTGATCTGGTAGCAGCCTGAAGAACTGAACCAGAACACTGGTATCTGCCTTGGCATCCCAGAACTTGCTTTGCATGCAGAGGCAGCTTGTGAGAGCTAAATCAGTGTAATTGTAGCAGCCTGGAGCAAAGGATTACTGGCTTTAAAACATACAATAGACCACCTAGGGCTTGGAAGAAAGACTTTCATAGGGAGAAGAGGGGGCATATGGATACCTGTAAATGGGGAAATTCCTAAGGCCATGAGTTCATGCCCAAGACAAGATATGCATGCTCAGAAAAGACTGGAGAGGACCTTGTACTTTCACCTAGAGCTGTTCTTAAGGTTCATTGGTAGGAGACCCAATCTCTGAAGGAGAGCCCCAGCCAACACAGATCCAATCTGCAAAAACTGTAAAAGGTGTTTTTTATTTTTGTTTTTCTCATTTCTTTGTTTTTGTTAGCTCCTGGCATTGTAGGAAATCAGTCATACCACTAGCTTGATACAAATGTAAAGAACAAACATCTCAGGGATTAAATTCCAGAGGTAACATATTAAATATTCAAATGTACAGTGTGCAACAAAAATTACCAGGCATACAAAGACACAGGAAACAATGGGCCTTCTAAAGAATCAAGATCCATCATTGAAGAAAACCAGACTTTGGACATGTCAGACAAAGACTTTAAAAACATGGTCTTAAATATTCAAAGAGCTAAAAGAAAACATAGGAAAGAACTAAAGGATATCAAGAAAATGCTATATGAACAAAATGAGAATTTCAATAAAGAGATAGAAATTATAAAAAGAAACCAAAGAGAAATATTGGAATTGAAGATCACAATAACTGAAATAAAAAATTCCCTAGAGGGGTTCAACAGCAGATTGGAGATGGCGAAAGAAAGAATCAGTGAATTTGAAGATTATAAAAATTATTCAGTCTGAGGAGCAGAAAGAAAAAAGAATGAAGAAAAGTAAACAGAGCTTAAGAGACATATGGAACTCTATCAGGCATACCAAAGCATGCATTGTGGGAGTTCCAGAAGGAGAAGAAAGAGAGAAGTGGTCAAAAGGAATATTTGAAGAAATAATGGCTGAAAACTTCTCAAATTTGACAGGTATTTATTGAGTTCCTACTGTGTGTCAGGTTCTGTTTTAAGTTCTGGAATACAGCTGTCAACCAGACAAGGGCGCACTTAGCTTCATGGAGCTCACATTCTGGAGAGGAAGTCACAAAATAAACAAGTAAACCAATAAACATCTACTTTTCAGGAGTTTTGAATATTAGGAATAAAAATAAAGCAGGGTGTGGGGATAAAGAGTTGTTTGAGTGGTATGAGGGAAGAGTTCTCAGTGGAGGGTTCTATATAGCAAAGAACTGATGGAGGGAGGGAGAGTACCCTGATGGAGGAAAGAGGTTCCAGATAAAGGGACAGTGCCTCTCTCCCCCACTCCTCATCCAGATGGTCATCAAGTTCTGGCTTTTGTCCTAATGTCTTTCTTTCATCCTCTTCATCTTCATGCCACTGCTGTGTTCAGGCCCTTTTTATTTCCCTAGGCTCTCCACCAGTGGTTTCCCTTCCATCAAGTTCTTCCTTGCCATCTTTAAAACATGTAAATTGGCCATTCGCTTCACTATTTACAATTGTTCAGAGATTTGCAACTGGTTATAAATTAAAATTCAGACCCCTGGGCTTACAATATAAGGTTCCTATCATTTCAGTTTCATTTGTTGTCTGTGGCTAACCCCCTTCTGCCCACTCCCTCCCCACAACTTTACACCATATACACCTGCTGTAAGAAAGTGGTACCCTGAACATACACATGCCTCTGTACTTTTACATTTGCTGTTCTCTGTCCGGACTGTTTTCACCTCCATTGGCACCTAGAAAACTACATTGTTTTTAATAATTTCCTCAAATGCAATCTCTTCTGAGAAGACTTCTCTGATTTTGCTATCTTCAGTGTTGTATAAACTTCCTTAGCTTTTACCTACTATGTCTGTCTGTTCAGTTGAGTAATCCATGAGCTCTTTGAAGACAAGAACTGTTTTTTTTTTGCACCAAAGGCATGTCCTAGCTTTATTAAAGGGCTTGTGCCTTAGAGTCAATATAAAAACACAAAAAGTCCCATTGTTGTAATAACAATAAAAATCCCCCAAAATGGAAAACTGAGGGGGCAGGGGAAGAGGCTTCTGGGCCAAGGGCATGGGGAGCCCTGCTCATGGCACCAGGCATGGCTGCAGGGCCGCCTGAGTCTTGCTGTTGCTACCAGGTTGAGATTGTCCCTTGGGAGCTGCTGTTAGTTAGGGTAAGAGACCTTTATTTCTTCTGTAGTGTGCTCAGCTTCTGCATGTCCTGGATCTTGTCCAGCAGGCCAGAGAAGAAGGCCTCAGTGGGTTTGGAGCGGCCAACCAGCAGCCCAGGTATCGTCGCTCTCCATGTCCAGAAGTTCGTCCACATCTAGCTCCTGTTCTGGGATCTCTTCTTCCTGGCAGTGTGTACAAACATCTTTCCGTGCATTATTTATTTTTTATAAATCAATTCCTTGAAATAGAACAATTGAGTCAAAAGATAGGAATATTTTTTAAGGCTGTTGATGCATATTGCCAAATTTCCTTCTGGAAAAGGTGATAAATCTTTTCTAAGATAGGTTTTAAAAAGTATCTTGCTTTAGAATGTGTTTCTTTTTTTTTTAAGATTTATTTTATTTATTTATTTCTCACCCCCCCACCCCCGTTTGCGCTTGCTGTCTGCTCTCTGTGTCCATTTGTTGTACTGTTTCTATGTCGTCCTATGTCTGCTTGGTCTTTTTTTTTTTTTAGGAGGTACTGGGAACCGAACCTGGGACCTCCCATGTGGGAGAGAGGCTTAGATTACCTGTGCATGAATTTGTGAGCTCATTGGAAATTTAAAAGGTGAGAGGTGATCTGCAGGAGAGTTCAGTGTTAAGAGAAGAAGGCAAAAGAGAAAATGAAAGAATGAACAACAAAATCTTGTTTTAGCCTCCCCAAATGGTATGTATGTAGGTTCTCTCTGTTCCTGGGTGTCCCTAGGGCTCTGCTGCTGGAGGTGGGGCCATAAGAAGAGTTCAGCCTCTGTTTATTTATATTTTGTTTGTGTTTTGGTAAGATTTCTTTTAAACTAAGAGTTCAAAACTTAAAAAGTTTGAAAATTGTTATTAGTAGGTATCTTAGTTCACAACTACCATTTTCAGCCACATGATTCAAAATGGAATTGTTTTGTTGATGCCTCTGCTGTTTATTTTGAGAAGTCAATGCCCTAGTTTCATCATTGCCTTCTAAAAGGACCAATCTTGCTAGCCCAAATGAGAGAGGAATAAGCCCCTGAGTCAGGCATCCCTTCTGCACTTTACAGATACCTTGTCATTTCTGAGTTCTGTGTGGTTAAGGCAGTCTGATGTCAAGTCAAATCACTCTCCACGTCCAGCTCCAGTGTGGGAGCTGTGAAATACCTGTTTTAGGCAAAATAGAGGTTAAGGCACCTTAAGGGCAGTGACTTCTTACCTTGCTTTTATTAGCAGTGGTGTCCTGTACTAAAATGTGATGACCTCCTTTCCTTTTTGATTAAAGGAAGTGACCTGCCTGGCATGGATGGAGAGTGAGGTGCCTGAGGCAGATTATATTGTTACCTCTCATAGTAACAGCAGGCATTAAAAAAAAAAAAAAAAGGCCAACAGATTTTTGTTTTCCCTTGGAAATATATGACATTTTTGGCTCCTGATGAAATTTGCTGGGTAGAGGGGTAGAGTTGTAGCAGGGGAAGGAATGAATGAGTAAAGGGAAAAAAAAAAAAAAAAGCAAGCAAGTTAGCTTCCTATGAGAGATTTGAGGACATGGACTTAACTCCCAGCCCTGTAACAAATCTATCCACAGAGCCCTAAGACCTCAAACCCTAGGGGGAGTTCCACTTTCACTCTGTTTTCTGTTTAACCTATATTTGTTTGCAGCCAAGATCGCTGACATGGCTTGGCTGGCTTCTGTAAAGGTGAACTAAATACAGGGCTACCTATAGAGTTGCTAGTCTCTGAGGAGATGCCAACATGCAAAAGGAGAGTGATAATTACCCACTTCTCAATAAAGGAGAATTTTTCTCCTCAGTTAAATATTTTTATTTACTTGGCTTTTGGACAGAGCTTGAGAACTCTCGGAAAAATTTGTAGTTATTTTTGGTGTAATTTAAGGCTTTTAAAAAAAAGACTAATTGAATATGAATTTTATGGAGATAACATAAAAAAGTTATATGTGACATTTCTAGGTGTCTCAGAAAAAGGTTTTGAGTTTGTCTCATGTCTATGATGGCAATACTTCTGAGTTATTATAAAGACCTTTCTATAGGATTTCCTCTAGAATTTTTTAATCTTAAACTATAACAACTTCAGCCACAATAAGTTATTTTTTCATTAAAATTTTTTTTATTGAATTATGTCATTCATACATGAACATACATATACAATAAGTGTATAGTTAAAATTGCAAATTTATAAAACAAACATGCATCTCATCATACAGGGCTCCCATACTTCATGCTACCAACACCCTGCATTGTTGTGAAACATTTGTTACAAACTAGGCAAGAGTTTTGTCAAAATATTACTACTAACTATATCCAATATCCCACATTTGGTGCATTTCCCCCCTAGCCTACTCAATCATCAACACCCTAATGTGTAACCCTGTATTCGTATTATGTATTTGCTATAGTTCATGAGAGGACGTTCTCACATTTGTTCTGTTAACCACAGTCCTTCTTCCACCACAGGGTTCACTGCACTACACAGTCCCATGCTTTCTACAGTCCATTCAAAGTGTACACTCAGTGGCTGTCATTTTCATTAGAGAGTTGTGCTGTCATCACCTCAGTCAATTTTAGAATGTTTTTGTTACTCCAAAAGGAAAAATCCCATCCCCCCTCATACCCTTTATCATTGTCCCTTATAATCGATATAGCTTTGCCATTGCTGCAAAAATATTACAGTATTACTGTTAACTATCATCCATAAGTTACATTAGTTGTAATTTTCCCCATGCACAATAAGAGTTTATTTTAATGGAAGACTGCTTGGAAAGAAGGTAAAAAAAAAAAGAAAACCAAACAAAAACAGTAGTAAAACCACATAAAAACACACAAATTCTACAAATTGGAGGTGATTTTAGAAATTTGTTCAATTCCTTCATTTGAATCTACTCATGACAATTTTTTTTTTAAATCATAGAAGTTGTGGGTTTACAGAAAACTCATTCAATACAGGTTTCCCATATACCACACTATTATTAACACCTTGCATTGATGTGGTACACTTGTTACAATTGATGAAAATACATTTTTATAATTGTACTATTAACATGGTTTAATTTAGGGTTCTCTCTATATGTTGTGCAGTTCCATGGATTAAAATTTTTTTTTAAACTCTAGTAACAAATATATATAACCCCCAATTTCCCCTTTTATATATTTGAATATAAAATTCAGTGGTGTTATGTTCACAATGTAGTGCTACCATCACCACCATCCATTACCAAAATTTATCCATCATCCCAAATAGAAACTTTGTACATTTTAAGCCTTAACTCCCTATTCCCTCCCCCTACCCCATCCCCTGGCAACCTATAATCTATTCTTACTCTTTGTTTCCTTATTCTAATTAATTTATATCTGCGATCATACAATATATATCCTTTTGTGTTTGGCTTATTTTACGCAAATTATGTTTACAGGGTTCAACCATATTGTCTCATGTCTCAGAACTTAATTCCTTTTTTATGGCTTAATAATATTTCACTGTGTTTATAAACCACATTTTGTTTATCCGTTCATCAGTTGATGGACACTTGGGTTTCCATCTTTTGGCAATTGTGAATATTGTCACTAAGTGAACATTGGTGTGCAAATATCTGTTTGAGTCCTAGCTTTCATTTCTTTTGGGTATATACCTAGTAGTGGGAATGTCGGGTCATATGATAATTCTATACTTAACTTTCTGAGGTACTGCCTAAATTTCTTCTTCAGCAGCTGTACCATTTTACATTCCCACCAGCAATGAATGAGTGTTCCTGTTTCTCCATAGCCTCTCCAACACATGTATTTTTCTGTTTTTATTTATTTTTATTTTTTTAAAATAGTAGCCATACTAGTGGGTTTGAAATGGTATCTCATTGTGGTTTTGATTTTCATTTCCCTTATAGCTAATGATGTTGAGCATATTTTCATGTGATTTTTTGGGGGGCCAATTTTACATCTTCTTTGGAGAAATTTACATTCAAGCCTTTTGCCCATTTTTTAATTGGGCTATTTGTGTTTTTGTTGTTGAGTTGAAAAATTTCATTATATTCTGGATATTAAATCCTTATCAGATATGTGGTTTTGAAATATTTTGTCCTGTTGTGTTGGTTGCTGTTTTACTTTCATGACAAATCATTTTGATGCACAGAAGTTATTCATTTTGATAAAGTCCCATTTATCTAGTTTTTCTTTTGTTGCTTGTGCTTTGGGTATAAAGTTTAAGAAACTAGTACCTTATACAAGGACCTGAATATGCTTCCCTATGGTTTCTTCTAGCAGTTTTGTAATTCTGGTTCCTATATTTAGGCCTTTTATCCATTTTGAGTTGATTTTTGTATATGATGTGAGGTAGGGGTCCACCTTCATTGTTTCGCTAATGGAGATCCAGTTTTTACAGCATCATTTGTTGAAGAGATGATTCTTTCCCTATTGAATAGTCTTTGTCCCCTTGTCAAAAATCAGTTGGCTGTAAATGTGAGTGTTGATTTTTTAAATTTATTTTTATTTTTTTTTACGTTTTTTTATTGACATAATTTGATGCTTGCTGGAGACATACAATTCTTTATATATATATATATATATTTTTTTTTTTTTGAACTCTCAGTTTGATTCCATTGGTCTATATGTCTGTCCTTGTGTCAGTATTTTGCTGTTTTGATTACTGTGGCTTTGTAATACATTTTAAGGGGAAATGTGAGTCTTCTAACTTTGTTCTTCTTTTTCAAGATGTGGTAGGCTATTTGGGGCCACTTACCCTTCCATATACATTTAATGATTGACTTTTCCATTTTTCCAAGAAGTCTTTTGAAATTTTGATTGGGATTGAGTTGAATCTGTAAATTTCTTTGGGTAATATTGACATCTTAACAATATTTAGTCTTCCAATCCATGAGTGTGGAATGTCCTTCCCTTTACTTAGGTCTTTTTTGATTTCTTTTAGCAATGTTTTGTAGTTTTCTTTGTACAAATCCTTTACATGCTTGGTTAGACTTTTCTCTAGATATTTAATTCTTTTAGTTGCTATTGTAAATGGAAATTTTTTTTTGATTTCTTCTTCTGATTGTTCATAGCTGGTCTTCAGAAACACTACTGATTTTTGGGTGTTGATCTTGTACTCTACCACTTTGTTAAATTCATTTTTTAGCTCTAGGAGCTTTGTTGTAGAGTTTTCAGGATTCTTTGTATATAGGATAATGTCCTCTGCAAATAGGAGAAGTTATACTTTCCTAATGATGTAATCAGGGACTCGCAATTTCTAGCATCTGCTTTACCATCTTTAGCAACATGTCAAGTATCATGTCTTCATGTAACTGTGTTTCAGGCTGGAAGAAGTGGGTAGGCAGATAAAAGGAAACAGTGGCAACTTGAAAATTACACGTACTTCATGGAATGGTAATTAAATCAGCATCTCCGGAAGCCACACAGCACTGTATAAATAGCACAGTGTAAATAGCAGTGCCTTTGAAGCCAGCCAGATATTTTTCTGCCTCTAACTAGCGTGTAAGTAACAGTTTCTTTGAGCCAGTTTCCCATTCTAGAGATGGAGATAGTATATCATTTTAGATGCCAAAGTAGAAGTAGCAAACGCTGATGGAACACTTAATATGTGTAGGGCACATATCTTATTCAATACGCATTAACCCAATAAATAGCGTCTTATGACTGTCTTCATTTTACAGATGAAGACCCTGGGAACTGAGAGGTGAAAAACGTGCTCAAAGTTCTCCAGCTGTTAGAAGTGGGATTTGAAGTCAGGCTGTTGGCTCCAGAATCTGGGCTCTACATTGTACTGAGAAACCTCAATGTTGTGCTGAGATAAGTTGATTGTGCTCTTCTGTACTCTTTTATATTGGGATAAATCAAGTGAAAGTTGAAACTCCTGGTTTAGTATTTTTGAGCCATGCCATCATCACTTAATAGTTTTTACTCTTTCCCCAGTATTCAGAGTCTCTCTGGAAATCTTGAATTCATCCTTTCACTTTCTCTCTTCAGTCAGTTACCAAGTCTTTCTTTCAGTTTATCAGCAGCTCTTAAATCTGGCCCTTCTTTTCATTCTTCTGCTTTAGTTTAGGTTATCTCAAAATATTTTCTTTCAGCAAAAATTGCAGCAAACTCCTGACTCGTTTTCTTGCCTCTGTTCTCCCCTTCTCTTCTCCATCTCTCCTTTTGTCAGTCTGTCTTCCACTTTGCTGACAGTGGTTTTCTTATTATTTGACTCTGGGCTTAATGAAATGTAGGTGGACCCCCTCCATATTGCTTGTAGGATTAAAGCCCAAGAATCACCGGTGCATATGTATTCTTTAATTTCCAGGCCACTATCCAACTTAACCAGCCTCTTGCCCTCCTAGCTCTGCCCCTCCCCACCTCCCCACTTCCAGCCCCATCAATTTACTATTTATTTTGTCAGAGATACCTCTTTTATCCCCTCATTTCTGTTCATCTGGCAGAAAACCCAGCTCTGTTTTCAAGATTCAGCTTTAAAGTTTCTGCCTCGCCAGATCCTCTCCTCCCATTGTGCACATTTATTGCTTTACCTTCTGATCGCTTTGTACCTGGCCCTTGCATTGGTGTACTTAGTATCTTCTTGATTGTGAGCCCCTGGAGGGCAGGAACCCTGTCTGCCTGTGTTTTCACAACACACACAGTGCAGTTTTTGCAAACAGTAAGCCTATGGTGATACTTATGGAAGGCTTGATTAATGTCCTAAGAATATATTTTAATTTTGCATGATGGATACCATTTGCTTCTTTGTATATGTGCTTTTCTTGTTATTTAGCAGCAATATGAGCCATTGGTTATTTTGCCAGTGTGGTGTCCTCCAGGGAAACATATTGGAACTCTTAAATAGACTTCATGAAGAATGATTATTTACTTGATGATGTCTATACATTTTAACTTGTGCTTTTTCCAAAAAATATTTTTATTTTTTATGACAATATCATTCACATGTTAAAAACAATCACTTTGTACAGAAGGATTATAATGGACAATAACAACCTTCCGCCTTACTCCTCCCCCACCTCCCTACTTACAGATGACTACTCTTTTTTTTTTAATTGCTTTATTGAAATATAATTTATATTCCTTACAATTCACCCACATAAAGTTTACAGATCAGTGTTTTTTTGTATATCACTGAGTAGTGTAAACATCACCACAATCTAATTTTACAACATTTTCATCCCTCCTAAAAGAAACGCCATGCCCATTAGCTGTGATTCTCCATTCCCTCCTGTATTAGTCAGCCCAAGGGATGCTGATGCAAAGTACCAGAAATCTGTGGGCATTTATAAAGGGTATTTATTTGGGGTAGAAGCTTACAATCACAAGGACATAAAGTGTAAGTTACTTCCTTCACCAAAGTCTGTTGCCATGTGTTGGAGCAAGATGGCTGCTGGTCTCTGTGAGGGTTCAGCCTTCCTCTTACTCCTAAGGCTCCATGGTCCCAGCTTCTTCCTTTCTCAGCTGTAGGTTAGCATAAAGCTCGTCTCTATCCCCGGAGCTCGTTCTCTCTGGGCTCAGCTGCACTGCTTTCTCCACAAGGCCAGTTGTAAACTATCAGGCATAGGCTTGTCTATCTTCCCGGGGCCTCTGCCGTGTCTAATGGAGCCTTCTTTCTTTCCTCATGTATCTGCTTCTCTGATTGTTTACTTTCTGGGGCTCCAGCATCAAAAACTCAAACTCCTCTGCCCTTTTATTTTCTCTGTGAGTCCCCGCCCACCAAGGGGATAGGGATGCAACGTCCTACTGCCATGGCTAAATCAAAGCCCAAATCATAATTTAGTCAAGTAAAAGTGAAATCTCTGAATTTAATACGGTCTAATAAGCCCAGAGGAACAGACCAGTTTACAGATATAATCTATATTTCTTTTTGGAATTCATAAATAATATCAAATTGCCACACCTCCCATCTACTACCTATCCCCAGTCCTAAACAAACACTAATCTACTTTCTGCATTTGGAAATTTGCCTATTCTGGACATTTCATATAAATGGAATCAAACAATATCTGGTCTTTGTGACTGGCTTCTTTCACTTAGCAAAATATTTTCAAGTTCATCCATATTGTAGCATGTGTTAGAACTTCATTCCTTTTTATGGATGAATAATATTCCATTCTATGGGTATACCACATTTTATTTATTCATTCATCAGTTGATGGGCATTTGCCTTGTTTTCATTTTTTGGCTATTATAAATAATGCTTCCATTAGCATTTGTGAACAAATCTTTGTTTGAATACCACTTATCATTTCTCTTGGGCATATACCTAAGAGTAGAATTGCTACGTCATATAGAGTCTATGTTTAACTTTTTGAAGAACTGCCAAACTGTTTTCCAAAGTACTTGTACTGTTTTACATCTCTACTACCAATGTATGAAGTTCCAGTTTCTCCACAACCTTGCCACCAATTGTTATTGTCCATCCTTTTACCTCTCATTCAATTCTCATAATCCTGTTAGGCAAAGAAAAATAATTTTATTGTTATTTTGTAGATGAAAACTCCAAGTCAACAACCAGAGTCAATGAGATATGCCTAATATGTGTGTGAGTAGAAAGGAAGACGTGGCATGCAGAATTGAAAACAATAAATCATCTATAAGTAATTAAGTAATTTAAAAGTTGTTGAGTCTCCTGGCCTGTTGCGGCCTGGGGAGTAGGGACTTGCAGAGGCGCACAGGCCTGGAAGACCGCGAGCGCGGCGAGCCCGGGAGAAGGCAGTTGTCGCCATGCACAAGCGTCCCCTGTCCCCTGTAGTCACCTTCAGCGCGAGCCACCGGCTCCACAGCAAATCTCTGAGTAATGAAGAAAACTTGAAACTATTTGGAAAATGCAACAATGCAAATGGCCAAGGGAACAGTTAAAAAGATTGATTCTGTTACAGGATTGGTTATGAACTTGATCGACATCAACGAGTATATGCAGGAGGCAATTATGAAGCCCGTCGATCACAAGAATCTGAATCTGGATGTACTCTACTTCACCGATGTTGTGAGCACAACAGAAAATGTGGCTTTGTGTATCTGGAAAAATCATCAGAAATTTCTTCCTGTGGGAGTTCTTTATAAAATAAAAGTATATGAAACTGACAATGATATTGTAATCTATAAAGGAGAATAGAGCTTAGGGTTAACATTGTAGAAAGACTTAATTTCTTTCTATATTTGAAAAAGATCTTATCACCCTAGAGCCTTAAGGAGCCATCTCATGGTTGTTGTACCTCTACATTGTGTTCTGGAGTGCCTGATTTATTGAAATTATTGTAAGACCTGTTTTAAATTTAAATCTATTTTAAAACCAAATTTGTAATATAGCCTCAATATCATTCAGAGAATCTTTTATCTACAGATTAAAAATCACTTCATTTTCAGCAAAATGTTTTGGTATGGAATTATTTGAAAACCAAAAAGATATGTTTTTATTATTGTTTCCTCCATTATATCATAATTGGTATCCATTTTTTCTTGGTATATACAAGTGGTAAAAATGTTTATAAAATTTACAGTAGGTGAATCTTACAAAAAATAAAATAGAGGTGACCAAAAAGTCTAGAAACATAGACAATATATATTTGCTAATAAAGTTATGCTAAAGGTACAAATTTATTCAGTGAAAATTAGAGACACAAATCATCTAAGGCAATGCATCACAGATGTTTATATGAGGATTGATGGAAATGCTGCCTTAATGCCCCTTGTTCATTGCAGTTTTGCACAACTTTTTGACTTGTTAGGAACAACACATTGAACATAGCATGTATTATCTGTAAACTATTTATTATGTATTGGATCTGCATTTCCAGGCTTTAAAGCCCCCTGAACAATTTCAATTCAGAAGACTGAAGAATAATCACCTGTTTATTTTATTTTATTTTTTTTACTGGCAGGTCCTGGGGATCGAACCCAGGTCCCTCCATATGGGAGACATACACCCAACCATCTGAGCCACATCCATCCCCAATCACTTGTTTTAAACCCTGTTAAAATAGTCAACATGAAAAGGATATATTATTCTGTGTAAGGCATCTCCTATATAGGGTTTTTCCTAATTGATCGCATTTTGTTCCAGTCATTAAACTTACCTGCATAAATTGAACTATTAAAAAAAAAAAAGTTGTTGAATCAGACATTTTGAACCATGTTGGATGTTAGAGATCATATTTCCCACTCCCACATTTTGTAAAATCAGTATGATTATATTTTTGCCCTAATTTTTTATTATTGAGGTGTAATTCACTTAAGATAAAATTAACCCTTCTAAAGTAAATAAGATGACTACTCTTTTTTTATTTAAAATTTTTTTATTGTGGTAACATAGATACAACATAAAATTTCCCATTTTAACCACTTTCAAGTATACAATTCATTGGTATTAATTGCATTCTCAATGTTGTGCTACCAATACCAGCATCCATTACAGAAACTCTTATACTATCATAAACAGAAACCTTGTATCTATTAAGCCATAATTCCCCATTTACCCCTTACCCCCCACAACTGGTAACCTGTACTGTACTTTCTATCTCTAAAATCGCATATTCCAGTTACTTCATATAAATGAAATCATATAGTAATTGTCCTTTTGTGCCTGTCTTATTTCATTTATATGAAGTATATAACATCTTCATGATTCATCTATCAGGACTTCATTCCTTTTTATGGCCAACTAATACACTGTGTGTATGTATGTGTGTGTGTGTGTGTGTGTGTGTGTGTGTGTATATATATCTATATATATATCTATATATCACATTTTGTTTATCCATTCATTTATTGCTGGATACTTGGACTGTTTCCACTTTTTTGGCTATTGTGAATAATACTGCTATGAACATTGGTGTACAAATATTAAATGCAAAGTTTGATCTTCTAGGGAGCCATCATACATTTACAGAGGGAACAAGAATATAAGGGCCAGAAGGCAAACCAAAAGTCACTTGTTTTGAGGTAATTAAGATAACTATGTTGACAGTTTCCTCCATACTTCAGGTATAGCCTTTTCAAAATTAGAAGGATATGCCTTCCTTGTTATTCTGACATGAATATTTAGCAGTGTCATCTCTAACCCCAGGATCATACAGTAAATGTTAACAAGAAACACCAGAACTTGTGTTTTCCCTGTCCTATTGTTTTTCTACAAGAATGCTGACAGCTAGAATGGCTTTGTGACATTGTTCCTACAAAGCTGAATATTACGTGTGTATTTACTTGGGTAAGTGTAGAGTGTATTTTATTAAAGAGCTGAACATAGTAACTGGATGTCAACAGTTTTATAGTCCTGAAGAATTTTAAGTATAATTTGATAAAACTTACAGATTAGATTTGTATGGTAAATTGTATCTCCATGTTATGTTTCTACTAATTGAATAAAATGTTTCCTGAAAGAATGAAACTTCTAATGTGTACATAGGCTTGATCAGGCACTTTATGCAATATTTTCAGGCTTTTCTTGCCTTTCTCCTCAGCGTGGCATAATTTATTTTTTTGTGGAAACCAGGCACATTTTAGGTTCTCCCAAGTCTCTTTCAATTCTCCATCTCATAATGCTTGTTTTCAGATAGCTACGTGGTTTCTGTCCATGTTGGAGAATCATTTAGAGCCACTCAAATGCTCACAGCTTTTATTGCTGATCTGGTAGGAACCCGTTCTATTGCCTTTTCAGTGCATTTCAAAGTCCCAGCATCTTGCAAGAAACAACTTCTTCCCTACCTCCACCACCCACCCTAAATGAACAAAGCTTCATTTTATATTCTAATTACAAAATATATGATCATAAATTGAGACAATGCTGAAAGATTTACAGAAGAAACCAAAAAGCCTCCTTAATCTCCCTTCTCAGACATAATCACTGTGAACTGTGGTCTAGGGGCCAAATCTGGCCAGCCACCTGTTTTTGTATGGCCCCATGAGCTAAGAATGGTATGTATATTTTTAAATGGTTGAAAAAAGTCAAAAGAAGAACAAAATTTCATGACATGTGAAAATTATACGAAATTCAAATTTTAGTTTCTATAAATACAGTTTTATTGGAGTAAAAACACATTTATTTACATATAACTGCTTTCATGCTAAAACAGTAGAGTTGAAAAAAATAAAACAACAAACAACAACAACAAAAATGAAACAGTAGTGTTGAGTAGTTGTGACAGACTGATGTCCTCCAAAGCCTGAAGTAGTTACTATCTGGCTCTTTGTAGGAAAAAAACAAACAAACAAAAACCCCTGAATTATAGCCTTCAAGACTTTTTAAAATATATACTTGTGTGTGTATGTGTGTGTGTATTTTTTTTAAACAATGGGGTAATCCAGTGTGCTTTGGTAATCTACCTTTTTACTGGATAGTATATTTAGTGGTAACTTTTGTTGGGTTCCTTTTTGGTTTGTTTATTTTGTATTCTATAAACCCATTAGCTGTTCCCTGGGAGTAATAATAATAGTAATAATCTTTTCTGTATGATTTAGAATTGATTTTCATTGTTTAATGAAATGATTTATTTTTCTCACATAACTTGAATCCTGAGATGGGTAGTGGTGAAGCTGCCCAAGGGTGTCATTGAGGAGCCAGGATCTTTCTAGAGTCCTTTCCTGCTGTTTTCAGCATGAAATTTCATTGAAAGAAGGCGAATAGAGTCTGTTAAATTACCAAAAAACCTAACGACTTAAAACAACAGATATTTATTACCTTACAGTTTTCGTGGGTCAGGAATTCAGATATGGCTTAGCTGGGTGCCTCTGACCCAGGGCCTCTCACAGGCTGCAATCAAGATGTCAGCCTGGGCTGCAGCCGTTTCAAGACTTGACTGGGGGATCTGTTTCCAAGTTTGCTCATGTGCCTGTTGGCAGGCCACAGGTCCTTTGCTGGCTGTTGGCTGGAGACATCAGTTCCTTACTACATGGGCTGCTCCTTAGCGCTATTTACAACAAGGCAGTTAACTTTCCTTGGGGGGAGGTGAGGGGGAGGGAGAGAGAGAGTGAGAGAAAGAGAGGGAGGGAGGAAGGACAGGAGAGAGGAGGGGAGAGGAGAGGGACATTGGGTGGGAGGAAGCGAAAGAGAGAGAAAAAGAAAAAGCAGAGAAAGCCACAGAAGCAAGAAGCTGAACTCAGTGAAATTTGGAAGAGAAGGGAGAGACCGGCAGATCCCACTATGTGCCTTGCCATGTGGCAGAGGAGCAGAGAATGGCTGGCTGCCGGTCTTTGGGTGGGAAGAAAGCATCGCTTTGATGATGCCTTGATTTGGACATTTTGCCGGCCTCCAAACCATTGTGTGTGTGCGTATGTATGTGTGCCCGCACACGTGCACAGTAAGAGTCCCCCATGTTTATTTCCTTCCCATCATGCCAAGACCTAAAGACCTGAAGTTACAAAAATCTTTCCTTTGTCAGAAGATTACACATACCCTGCTTGCAGGAATACTTATCAGGGCTCTAATGGAATGGATCATGATTATGGCTCTGGATCCTATGGGGGTCAAAGATCCATGACTTCCTACCTAAACCAATCAGATTAATGGACAATCACAATGGTGGTGGTGGGAGTGGCAGGTTTGGACTTAGGAATCTTATGACTCTAAGTTATCTCTGGGTGGGCAGATCTGTACAGATGAGGCTGTGGTTTTAAATGAACCCAAACAAAGCCATTTTGGAGGTAGTTATGGTGGTTAATTTGAGAGCTCCTCCCAAAGTAGCCTTGACCCTTTTGGAGTTAGAAACCAGGGCAGGTCTTGCTGGGAAACACCTTACTCCCTTTCAAAATTGAGACCTGGGTTTATGGAGGACAGAGGAAGAGAGAATTATTCTTCCTACAGCAGTGTTTCTTGACTCCGTATGAAGCCTGCACCTGTAGGCTCTCTTGGGAGAGGAACGCCTGCCTGTCCTGACAGTATGTTTGGAAGCAGAAACTATGATGCTTTTGGAGGACCATCAGCAGGCAGGGGCTGAGGCTGAGACCATATGGGTGATTTTGGAAGCATTTATAGACCTGGGATTGTTGTTGACTCTCAGAACACACCTGCCAGTGTGGCAGTTGCTGCTGCAAGAGGAATAAAGAGAAAAATGATGCTGTCATTTAATAAACTGGTGGAATCTTTATCAAGAAACCCAAGCTAGCAAAACCTGTGGAGCCTCAGCAAATCACCCACAAAACTGATCCTAAAAATGAAGAAGAAAAAAGATAAATTGAGGCTCGGCAAGAGAAACAAAGGCGCAGAAAAAACAAAACAAAACAGAAATATGGAGATGGATGCAGAATGGCATTCACAAGTTCGTTGTTTGAAGGAATAGTGAACTGCATCTGGAAAGTTCTTTACAACAGGAAACATTAGATCACATTCAGAAACAAACCAAATTTGGTAAAGTATTATGGAGTTCTTGCATGAATGTATGGTGAATAAGTTCAAGAAAACTTATAACTTCTATCTGTAAACAACTGACAAAAATTATCAAATGGAAGCAAATAAAGTAATTGAAAAAGATGTTATCGAAGGTGTTACTGCACATGATCACATGATGAAATTGGAGACTGTTCACTGCAGTGCCTGCAGCATGTGTATCTCTTTACATAGTACAGTTCAGTAGCACTTAAAATCACCTGAACATATCAAAGGGAAGCAGGTTTATAAGAACAAATAAAAAGGGAGAGTGTCTTGATTGCTACAAGCATTTTTTTCTTTTTCTTATTTTTGTTTTATTTTACTTGTATTACAAACATTAAAAAAAAAAAATCCAATAGTGAAGGCACCATATGTTAAGGATGAGAATCCTTTTGAAATTCAAGATTATTCTCAAGATCAGCAAAGAGAAGGAGATGAGGAGGAAGATGAAAGGATTGATGAATCTATTGAGGAAGAAAAGGAGGAAGAGGTGGAAGAAGAAGTAGAGGGAATGGGGAAGTAGAAGAGGTGGAGGAAGTAGAGGAAGTGGGAGAAGTTGGAGAAGTAGAGGGAGTGGGAGAAGTTTATTTCGGTCATCATTTATTTTTAAGTATGACTAAAATATTTTTAATCCATTTCAAATAAGGGCCAGTCGGAAACTCACCTGTTGATATACATTTTAATTTCTTTTGTCTTCTCAGTCCCTGTGCAAAATTTTGGTATCTTCCTGAAAATACATTTGAATACAAATAATTTTTTCATAAGGGAAAAAAAAAAGACAGACAGGTAGTGTCACCGTTTTTGTAACTGAATCTCAGAAGTAATATCCCATTATTCTGCAGTATTCCAGCCCACCTTCAATGGGAAGGAATTATACAAAGGTGTAAATACCAGGAGGTGGGGCTCCTTGGGCATCTTCTTAGAGGCTGCCTGCCTCACTCAGCATGTGATTTTTTTTTTTTAAAGCTATTCTTTTTTTTTTTTTTTTTTTAAGATTTATTTATTTACTTTATCCATTTTAAGGCCCCCCTTCCCCATTTGCTGTTTTGTGTCCATTCGCTGGGCAATTCTCCGTGTCTGTTTCCTGCCATCTCTTCTCCTCCTCCTCCTCCAGTCTTCACCAGGATTCAATCCTGGAGACCTCTGATGTAGGCGAGAGGTGTTCTGCCACCTGTGCCACCTCGGTTCCTGGTTTTCGGAGTTTTCAGAGCATCTCGTCTTGTCTCTCCCCTGCATCTCTCCTGTTACGTCATCTTGCTGCATGGTTCCCGGGGCCTGGTGGCTCACTGGCACACAGAGCCTGGCAGCCCATGCTCCTTCTCTCTATATATTTTTTATTTTACCGGGAGGTCCCGGGGATTGAACCCAGGTCCCTCCGTATGGCAGATGGATGCCCAACCATTTGAGCCACATCCGTCCCCCTCAGCATGTGATTTTTTTAAAGGTGGTGGATAGACCCTCAGAGTGGTTGGTGGGCCAGGAAGGAAGGGCAGGAAATAAAAACTTTTTATCAGGAAAACAACAATAGACTGGCACTTAAGATTCATCTGCTAGAACTATGCCACATGCTCCAGCAGCTGCAAGAAAGCCTGGAAAAGCAAGCCTTTTAGCTGGGCCCATTGCTGTCCAAATCAAGATTTTGTTGTCAAGAAAATTGCCAGACTAGACACTGGGTGGGCAACAGGTGGTGTCTGCTATACCTGTCTTCTTAGGTCGTTGTAAGAATTCAGTGAGGTAACCTAGCCCTTGTCTGATTTATAATATGCACTCAATTAAACAGCAGCTATGATTATTGTTGCTGTTTAGGAATCTCATAGTATAGGTTTGGAAATTAGCTTGTTGATATAAAAGGATCCTGGGGCACTAAAATTAAGATAAGTAGCATAGAAGAAAGAAAGCAAATTTTTATTGAGTGCTTAGTACGTGCCAGGCAATTTATTTATGTGTGCTATCTGATTTAATCCTCCTAATAAACCTGTGAAGTAGGTATTATTTGCCCCATTTTACAGATGAGAAAACTAAGGTACTTCCTACTGGTATCCCTCGAATGGGTTATAGATTGTGGAGTTTTGGTCCCCTTCTTCCTTGGAGTGGGCAGGTGGGGGCGGTGGCAGCTGGAGCCTCTGGGCCCTTCATCTGCAGCTTCAGGCAGCCTCTTCTGGTTACTCCAGTGTGCCTTGCAAGTATCATAATTGTCAATATACTCCATAATATGTTCAAGGGTAGAAAGTATTGACCTAACACCGAGTAGGTGGCAGAGCTGGAATTTGAGCCCAGTTGTGTATGACTCCAGAAGCCTGTCTTCTTTCCACTGTGGACTCCCTGTCAATCTGTAGAAGCAGGGACTTTTAGTTAGGCTGAAATAGGAATTAAAATACAGCTGCATTTAGACATGAAGTATTATATTTCTGTATACTTGATAAAAAAAGTTTTTCTTGGATTGTAAAGATATTTAACATTACTCACTGTTGTAACTATAGTCTGAATGGGAACTTACTTGACCACTAGGTGTCTCTTTTTTGGTTCTGTCCTTCCTCCTGCGCCACACTCCTAGAAGGAACTTAAAATGGATTTAAGGAAGATGACACAACAAGGGAATTAAAAAACGAATGGGACCTGCACTCTGAATATTCCAGTTGCCTTTTATGTACTTCACTCTCCATTTCTGTTTCTCTTCTGCTCGCAGGCTGATATTTGGGTAATAGAACAATTTTCTGGAAACTTAGTTGAGTCTTTGATATCTTTTTCTCATTTAGAAAAGCAGGAAAATGGGGAGGAAGAACTTCTGTGCTCATTGAGATATGTTAGATAATAAAATAATTGTAACATGTTTGCAGAGAGTTTTAGGTACAGCTTTAATACAGTTTATTGTAATGATGGGAATACTTGTATTACTAGGCAGATAATGATTTTATTAATATTAATATTAACTTCCCAGTTCTTTAATATAATAATATTTGCTGTAACTTACATGTATTTTCTCTTATAATCCTCTCAGGAACCCTCCATAGTTTCCATTCTCCCCCCAGATTTTAGAGATGAGGAAATTGATGCTTAGAGAGATTGGTTAATTTGCTGAAAGTTTAATAAATATTGGTGGCTTTTAGATTTTGTTCTTCCATTTAGAATTTGTTAATTCATTATAGTGGGAGAGTGGTTGACTTAAGTCCTATATTTTTAAATTCCTGTAAAACACTTCAGCAGAATGTACTTCTGGAACCCTGATTGGGTTCTGAATGCAGAAATCCATTTTTGGCCCTTGTGTTGTAGACATGAACAGTGTGCTCTGGACGCGGCTCCTTTCAAGAAGGCTCTTTGCAGAATTACAAATTGTGTACACTCAGGGATCACTTCCTTTCACTTGCCAACTAATGCAGCACCCATTATCACAGAAACTGCGGGGCATTTGACAGCTCAGGTTGAGACCTGGAGCTTCATAGAATGGAACATTCTTCTCACTCAATTAGAGGCATGCCGAAAAGCTGGGAAGGCAGCTGGCTAGGGTCTTTGAGACTGCTGGCTGATATGTTCTCTTTTACTTGAATTCAGATATAGCATTAATTTCCAGATTTCTCCAGTCGACTCAGAAAAAATAAACCAGCTCATGCTAGGCGTTCTTGAGACTCGAATAATTTAATTGCACTTAGTATCTCTCCATTTGACTCCCCAGTTGTGGTGGTGATTTCTGCAGACCATAGGAAAATGTCTAACAAATGTGAGATGAGAGAGCATTGTCAGGCAGGGAGCACTTTCCCTGGGAGTGGGAGCTATCCCCAGCACTAACAGGCGCACCCACAAGGTCTGCCTCCAATACTGTCAGTTCGATCTCTTTGTTCCCCTTCCCGACTCCCTTCTTGCCAGTGATTTGTGACATATTTCCTAGCAGATCAAATGAGCCCCTGACACCTGATTGCCGAGTGCTTCTTGTTTACAGTTGCTTTCCAAGGACACCCAGACAAGATGGAAAGCTTAACGTGCAGTAATTAAATTTGCATCTGCTCTGTGACAGGACTCAAAGGAGTTTTTTTCTCCTCTACATATGAATCTCATTGTAGAACTCCTACTGTCTTTGACCATAAAGCATCTAAAAAAGGCAAGATGTGGACAGGTAAACAAACATTGGTTCAGTCTAACTGCCTGTCATTATAATGATGAATATTAAATAAGATCACCCATATCCCTTTCTTATTTGACTTTCTCCTCTTCACCTACTTGTTTTGCCAGATTTATAACTGGTCTTAAATATAAGAACTAAGCTTGGAGGTGATTTTTCCCCCCTTCTATTTAAAGGAAAACAAACATTGCCAAACAATCTGGATTGGTTTAACACCCTTTGGACTGTACATTTCTCACAAACGCTAATGAATAATTCAGCAAAGCCAAACACAATCTGCTGGTGGTATCTAGTGTTATTCACACTTGCTAATGAATAATTCCCTTTGGCTTTTATAGAGCAGCTCTGAGTAGTGACTTCTGAGATTCAGATGGGTTATTATTGGGCTATTTGTCAGTGTCCTTGGGGCATTGTGAGCCAAAGCGGAATTTGGCTGCCCACTTCACACACCTTCTCCCATTCTTCTGGGAGTTTTTTGTCCAGCTTTTTAGCCCTAGAATGCTGCTATGAAGGAGGCAATTCTGTAACAGATTCAACTTCACTACAATTTCATTGATTCCGTTCCTTGTTTCATTCAAATAAAGAAATGTTTCTTGAGCACCTTATGAGGTACAAAGTACTGAGCTAGGCATTGTGGAGATTCAGACGTAAGGTAGATTTTAACGGGAAAGTTATAGGGTCCTGGGGAAGGATGCTTGGGGTCTTTTTGTTAAAACAAGCAGTTACCATTTTCTCACCTTGTTCTCAGGTAGGGAATTGATATTCCAATGCCTAGTTGCTGTTGATGATGTTGAATGAGGGTTATATTGCTTTGGATAAACCTAAAATTTGATTAATCTTGGAACTGCTTCCAGGATAAGTCCTATAACATGATCCCAGAGATGCCTGGGTAAGTGAACCTTATTTATTTCTGCTGCCTGAGGTCAGGAATATGGTATGACCTGGATGCACTGTCTGGAAAGTCTAAGAATGGTGAAAGTGAATATTATTTATGCCTGCATGTTCTGTATACCGTACCTTAGCATACTGTGTAACTCTGAAATCAGTGAGGTGTACCCAGCCTTGGTGAGGTTGTCCCCAGTGGCCTGTATTTGATTCAGCTTTTTCTACTCAATTCCTATTACTTACCCATATGTGGGTTTCCTCTTCTTTCTGAGCATGCTGGAAGATTATGATTCCCAGCTTCCTTTCAGTTTGATGGGATCATGTGATTAGTTCTAGCCAATGAAATATAAGTAGAAGTGATGGGTATCATTTCCTGGTCAAGACATTTAAGAGTTGACATGCCACTTGCATGCCTTCCCTTTCCTTGCTATAGTGACCTTGGGGGCCATGTGTTCCAGATGGTGGGGTGTCCATTAAGCTTGGATCATGAGTGACTGTGGAGCATAGCCCACCCTTTTTCCCCCATTGACCCATATTAGACAGGTAACTTGAGCAAGAAAAAGACCTCTGTCATATTAAGCCCCTGAAATTTGGAGATTCCATTATTATCATAGCATAACCTAAACTAATCTCACTAACACGGAGGGATTAGTTTAGAAAGAGTTGTGTATGTGTCATCCAGGACCCATTACTCAACAAGATTTTAGCTGATAGCTTTG
The DNA here is from genome assembly GCA_029593785.1 of Cabassous unicinctus. Classification (NCBI taxonomy): domain Eukaryota; kingdom Metazoa; phylum Chordata; class Mammalia; order Cingulata; family Chlamyphoridae; genus Cabassous; species Cabassous unicinctus. The sequence goes on along the minus strand of JAQZBX010016329.1, from coordinate 5,446 downwards.
CAGAATGTATTTTCACTTGGGTATTGAAGGGTAGACCTAATTTAGGGACAGAAAAAGGTATCTATGGGAGAAATAAAATTGATATAAAGGGAATTGGGGGAAGTAAGAGAGTAATTAGTAAGAAGATCCAGAGTTGAGTTGAGACTCTTATGACTCATATTAATGAATTTTAAATTATATCCAGCATATTTAAGTGGAAAGTTTGTGAGCCTGTAATATTTTTCTTTGCTTTTAGTTTATACCAAGGGTTGGCAAATTATAGTCCATCAGCCAAATATGGCCAGCAGCCTATTTTTATTTTTTTAACAGCTCTTGAGCTAAGAATGGTTTTTACATTTAAAAAAAAATTAAAAAAATTTTTATTTTAAATTCTAAGACAGATGTTCTATAGGACTGTATGTGCCCTATAAGGCCTAAAATTTTTACTGTCTGACTCTTTACATATATTTGCTGACACCCTTAAACTCTCCACACACTATTATCAAAAAGTATATTCTGTGGAGTGTGAGCTTCTTGAGTATAGGAACCCAATTTTGGCCTAGCATGGAGAATGGCAACATAGTACAAGCTTAATTCAAGTAAAAAGTTAAAATTGAATTGCATACAGAACGTGTGAGATATTGAAGGCATTTCAGAGGATGGAAACTGAGAAGAAATCATGAAAGGTCATGGATTTGAAGGAATAGAAATTTCCTCCTCTGTTTTCTTGGCTAGTGACAGTTGTGGATTTGTTTAAATGTAGTAGGTACAGATGCTTATTTAGTTTTCATATTCATTTTCAAATAAATGTCCTTTTTTGGAAAGTATTAAGGATAGGAATGTGTGCTCTGGTGTCCACGTATTGTGGGAGTCTTCTTGTGAATCCATTTGTCAATGTTTTGTTTTCTCTTGTGTTTTTTCTCTCAAGTCTGTTCTTCCCCCAGCAACACTGGCATTTTTATTTTGTAACTTCTATGCAGTTTTCTGATTGTCTGTCTTTTGACTCACTCATTCACTCATTTGCTTACTCACAGGTATATACCTAAGAGAAATTAAAACATATGTCCACACAAAAACTTGTACACAAATGCTCATAGCAGTATTATTTGTAATAGCCCAATAGTAGAAACAACCCAAAAATGTCCATCAACTGATGAATGGATAAACAAAATGTGATATGTCCATGTAAGGGAAATCTATTTGGCAATAAAAAGGAGTGAAGTACTGATATATGCGACAGCATGGATGAACTGTGAAAATGTTATGCTAAGTGAAAGAAACTAGTCACAAAATACCACATATTGTATGTTTCCATTTATATGAATTGTCCATAGTAGGCAAATCTATAAAGTGATTGCCTATGGCTGGGGGTGGGATGGAGTGGGGCAAGTCTAAATGGCATAGTCTTTCTTTTTGGTGTGATGAAAAAGTTCTAAGCTAAGATTGTGGTCATGGTTGCACAATCCTGTACATAGACTAAAAACCATCGAATTGAACACTTTAAATGGCTGAGTTTCACGGTATGTAAATTATATCTTAGTAAAGACGTTAAAAATAATTATATAGTAGATGCTGCTGTTTATGTACCCTCTTACTCAAGCAGCAGCCATGATCTGAATCTCTTACATTTTACCTTCTTGAATTAAGATCTCCTGGAAACAGAAATGATTTATATTCCAATCCCCTTTGACCCAGCTAGTCTACTTACATGAATTTATTCCACTTCATGTCCTGGCATATGTGCACAAAGACATTATACAAGAATATTCATTGTGGTATTATTTGTAATGGCAAAACATAAGAAACAACTTAAATGTCTATCATTAGGGGGGCACATTAAATAAATTAAGAAACATGTGGCCAGTGGGTATTCCAATACGATTAGAAAAAATGAGACTGTTCTCTATGTATCAATATGAAACAGTCTTCAAGATATTTAAATTTAAAAAGCAAGGTGCAGAATACTTGTGTTTACTATTTGTGTATACTCTTGGATATAGATAGAATATCTCTGGAAAGATTTAACAGTAGTTCCCCTTGTGGGAGGAAAAATATAGGTCAAGTAATGGGAGAAGAACTTTTGAAGAGTTAGACCTTTTATTTGTATACTTTTTTTGTTTATTAGTAGCATTATTTATAAAAGCCAAAAAATAAAAACACCCCAAATATCCATCAACTGATGAGTGAATAAACAAAGTGTGGTATATCCATAATTCATGTAAGTAGAATAGTGGGACAAAGAGGATTTGAATATAAATCAATTTTGTTTGCAGGAAATCTTCATTCAAGAGAGTAGTTAATACTCAAATATTATCTTAAAAAATGACAAGTTGATATCTAGACTGCAGCTTAGCAACCAAACTTGCATCTGTTTGTTTATATCCCTTTTCAGTTCACACAAAATAATTTATTTTAGAACTCATCCCTTCCTCCTACCCCCAAGCCACTAATGATGGAGCAATTATGTGGTTCTACAGTAATTTTAACACTGTCTTCTAACCCAGCTGTGTGGCAGCAGAGTATCTGCAGGGCAGGAATGTGGTTTGCATGGGACAGTATTACACTGCCCACTATTATTTTAATGTCTTCTGTGAAATGATAAATGATGTTTGCATTTATAATGAAAGTAAACTCGTTCTCCCCTGCTCCCCCAAAGTATAAAGAGTGTGCAAGTAAAATTCACATGGTCAGACGTGACTCTGTTTCTTTTAAAATCCTTCATTCATTTAGGATTTTTTTTTTTTTTTTAGCTAGGCCAGTAAAAAGAATTCATTGGGAAATGTGGGAAAAGAACAGAGCTTGCTGAGAAATGGGAGAGAAGGATGGAAATAAGCACCGAGATTTGGTGTGGGCTCCTCTAGGCAGAGAGAGCGGGCTTTGGCTTGTGTGGTCACTTTTTAAGCTTTTAATTATTCCTTCCCTTGCTAATTCTAGGGGGAGAGACCCCAGCTGTTATTGGTTACCCCATCAATGGTGGAGGCTAATGGTGAGGCCTATTTGGAATATCTGGGGCCTCCCCTTGGCCCTGGAAGGAGTCCCAACTGGGACCTCAAGGTCGAGGTCAAGGTCTCGTGGCCATGTCTTCTGTTGACCATGTTGTCTGCTGGGCCAGCCGCCTTCCCCCTTTCACTATACTAGTCTGCTTCAACTTGCCCCTCAGAGAGTTCGAGCCCTTTTTCTTAAAGTGTCCTGAGGGGTGATGGCAATTCTTCTGTAGTTACTTCCTGCTGGTTAGGGCAGTAGTCCCTGTCTGACAGGGTGTAAACCTCTTTGGCTATTCTGTTGTGGTTTAGGGAAAACAAGTCCGGCACCCTGGTTGGAACTGGATGAAATCCCCACATAACTAATAAGGCATTGATTCTGTAAGAAATAAACTTAATTAGAATTTTGAAGATACATGGACATGGTCCTATTAAAAGGATAAAGACGGTGGTAAACGAGCCCAAAAAGCGGGCCAGCCATAACATATTGGACCATAAGAGAGAGAAAGGCCAGGTGCCTTCAGAGGCTGCATCCTCCCAAAGTTGATGGGAAACAGCATTCTTCCTTGAGTTCTTTTATGCTGTTGGTTAACTCTAGGGAGAGATTGTGGTAGACCTGCTGGGTTTGGGTATAAACTGCCAACCCTAGTTCTCACAGCAGTGGTTATGCTTAGGACAGCCAGGAGAGGTATAAAGAGAGTCACTGCCCTAGACATAAACTCACAAAGACAGTATAGGCAACAACAAGACAAGTATTTGGCAAACAAAATAAAGACAGTACTTAAGAGAGCTATTTCTTTAGGCACATTCATTAACTACTTAGAAAATGAGTTAAGTTTATCAGGACTTTTAACATGTTTAATATCCCTTTGCATATGATCTAGAATAGAAAAGATATTATCACAATCATCAGGCATATAGATACAGTACTTAATACTAGTTAATGCACAAGTTCTTCTTTGGGTTGCAGTTAATAGATCTAAGCTCCAGGTCTGCAATACCATACAGGTTATCTCTCCACGGGAGCAGACCATAATGCCAATTGTGCTTGTTTAAGTTCTACTCACAGTACTCTGGTAATTGTTGTTCCGCTTGGTATGCCTTTCACACAGCCAACATACTGCAGCACTGTTGACCTTAGAGAGAAGCTAGGAAGGTAAGGCTCTAGTGTTTACTGGCCTAGTGCATAGCACCCTTCAGCACTATGAAACAGAGCCAGTCTGGAGGCAATGTCCACTGTATCATATCGAGCCATTGTAGGGCTTTTTTAAAAAGACAAAATCAAAAGCAAAAACCATGGATGGGGGGAGCGGATATGGCTCAAGTGGTTGAGCGCCTGCTTCCCACATAGGATGTCCCAGGTTCATTCCTGGTGCCTCCTAAAAACAAAAACAAACAACAAGCAAACAAACGAAAAAACCAACTTAGGGGAGACAATGTGGCTCAGTGGTTGAGCGCTGGCTTCCCACATATGGGGTCCCAGGTTCAATCTCAGGCTCCTGGTACCTCAAAGACAAAAAAAAACCAACAAAACCCCAAAAAACCCCCCAGGGATAAGTTTTCATTGTGGGCATGTATTTGATCAAACCCAATAAGAATCAATAAATTATGCAAATACGGTAAGATTTATAGCTGCTCCTCTAGGAGCTTATAGTTTTTGTTGTTGCTGTACCTGGAAAAATTTTTCCTGAGTTTTGCATCTGTGTTGCTTTCTTCACAACAGTAGCTTCATGTACCTTAGAAAATATTTGCTGTCATTTCTCCTGGACCCAGGATGGCCCCGCATTCCTGCTTTTTAGTATTTGGTGCCATTTCTGGTTTGCATCTTTCCCAAATATTGTAAAGCCTTCAGCCTGTTCCCACATTCACTCAGTAAGACTGCCACCTTCAGAAGGTGATAGTCTGTGTTCCTAGTATTAACACAGTGTCCACTACTGTACTTAGATGTCTTTTTGAAAAAGAGTTCATTGAGCTAAATCTCACCACTTCCTCAGCTGAGAAATGTGGGCTTATAGAAGTTGCTCCACTTCGCCCTACATCTGAAGCTTCCTGCTGTCACATGAAGCTAGGATTTCCATGCTCTCTTTCCAACTGTATAAGATCTGACAGTCCACAGGGGCTGTATTTTCATTTAAAAGATTTTCCACCCTTGTTCTTGCTGTTCACTACTTACTGACCCACAGGCAGGGGCTACTCTTGCTGCAGCTTCTCCATTTGCATTATAGGACACCTTGCTTTATGCAATTGATGTCTTCCTAATAATTTTTATATTTTGTATATGTTAATGAACTGGGTTTGAAGATGTTCATGACTTAAATAAACCCTGCCGTGCATCCTTTTATAATCTCTCTTTCAGCCAGGCCCTAGTTAGGAATTTTGTAAATTTAGATGGTTTATTATTAATTATTATCATTAGATGATATAAACCCTTCCATTTGTCCTGTTAAATCTGTCAAGGATCATATGGCTTTTTTTTTTTTTTTTTT
>JAQZBX010016328.1:0-36575 GCA_029593785.1 Cabassous unicinctus | reverse complement strand
AAAGGTATGAGGATTAAATGAGACAACCCAGAGGAAGCATACTCAATAAATGCTGGCTATTTTTAGTAATAATATTGTCAAATCTGTGCCCTGGGATAAAGTCTCTGAGGCTTATATTTATCACTCTACAGTTAGGTTAAGATTAACCCTCAGGGTCCCGCTTCATTATAAATTCCTCTTTCCCCAGGTAGCATCTCTGTGACCTTTGGCAAGTCACCTTTTTGCGCATCAGTTGCCTTAACCATAAAGTTGGCAGCATTGTTTTCTATCTCATTGTTAGAGTGAACAGAAAATTGAGTAAATGCATGTACAGAGAAAGTTTAAAGAGGGCTTGGCACATAAGCAGCTATTATTTGTTATAGTCATTATTGATGCTGTTATGATTATTACATCACCTTGTGATTGTTCCCAATGTATTTGATCGGGGTTGTGTTTCTATGGCATCGTGGGGCATTTCCCTAGATGGAACCAGATGCAGAAGTAAAGAATTCAGGGAATACTTGGTCTTGAGCCTGGTGTATCTTAAAACTGCTGAGAGTTCGGGCAATTTTGTACGAATAAGAACTGGAAAGTTAAGACTTTGTTTTTTTGGCCCAGCAGTGCTAATCCACACTTACTCTCTTTGTTTTGTCAAAATGTATTTTTTATTGTTGGTCTTTGGATCAGTTATCCATGTAGATCAAATGCGGGTTCATATATCAAGGGGGAAGGGAAGGCACATAAACATTCTCCTACAAAAAGTTGATTTTAAAAGTTGTTTACATTTTGCTTAAGTCTGGGACTTAAATCTTACTCTTAGGCTTAAAGACCCTTTAGTAATCAAAGCCAGCACTTAAAACGTGGACTCAGTTTTTTGTTTCTCATGCTAGAGGGCTTCAGGCCCCATTCTGGGATTTGCAGAGCCTGGAAAATCTCTGTGTTTAAAAGATGGTCCCATCATGACTGCCAGGAATGAGCCTCCCTGGCACTGAGAGATTTTTACCAAGCACCAACTAGCAATGCATCTGGAAAAAGACCTTGACCAAAAGGGGGAAAGGGTAAAGACAAATGAGTTTTTATGGCTAAGAGATTTCAAAGTGAGTCAAGAGGTCATTCCAGAGGTTACGCTAATGCACATCTCAGTAAGATCTTATTGACTGCCACAGTAAACAGTGCCTCAAGTAGCGGGGCTTCTGAGGGCTCTAGAGACGTCTAGACACTATAAGCAGGGCAGATGAGCTCAGGAATGCAGCACCCTATCAGTGGGCCTTACTTTGGAATTTATGCTCCCCAGTGTAACAGAGTTAGATGCATTTTTAGTTTCCCTACACATGGCTCTCCTGCCCCTTTTATATGAACCTATAATTAGTACTGTATTTATTAAATATATGTGCCAGAGACTTAAATCTTTGGTCCATTCATGTGCCAGTTGAACCTTGAATCACAGCAGAGTTGCAACAACTACTCTCCAGTTCAGTGGTATCACCCAGGAAAACAAATAAGGAGGTGGTGATTGGCAATGCCCATCCCAAGGAACAGAGAGAGTCTGCAACTGCAAGCAAGACAGTTCCATCCATCTGCCCAATGGGATCTAAGCCCCCTCTCGTTTGGAAAGAGAGTGGATATTACCATCCCCAAATCCTCACATTTGGGGAATGAACAGTGGACTAAAGTAGACTTATTATTATTCAATTATAGACTTATTATTATTGTAGCAATGGAGGAACTTTTGTCAATGATATAAAGGCCGTGGCCACCAGAGGTTCTGGGGGGAGGGAGAGGGAAGGATGGGCGTAATATGGGGGAATTTTTGGGGACATTGAAATTGTCCTGCATGACATTGCGGTGATGGATACAGGCCATTATATATTTTGTCATAACCTACAAATTTTGTGGGACAGAGTGTAAACTATAATGTAAACTATACTCCACGGTTGGTGGCAATGCTTCAATATGTGTTCATCAGTTGTAACAAACGTACCACACTAATGAAGGGGGGTGTTAATGTGGGAAGGTGGGGGAGGCAGACAGGCATATGGGAATCCCCTATATTTTTTATGTAACATTTATGTAATCTAAAGCTTCTTTTAAAAAATTAATTAAAAAATTAAAAAGAAAAGTGGTCCCAGGACCGTGAGAATAATGAACACTGTTGGCCCCAGAAGTCAGCAGGGGTGGGGAGACCCAGCATCTCCCCCATGGAACTGCCTTCTCTTTGGGCAGGAAGCCATTATGTTTTGTGCTGGTGACTGGAAACTTAGGAAATTGTGTATCTCATTATATAACTGAAGTTATTCTATCCCTGTGTTTTTCCTCTACTGTTCCAGCAGGAGACAGAGTTTCTGAATGTTGCTTGAGGATAATAGTATAGTGATAAAGACTCTGGAGCCATACTGGGTTCAAATCCTGGCTCCACCATTTGGTGGCTGTGGGATTTGGACAAGTTGCTTAAATGCTCTGTGCCTCACTTTCCACATCTTTAAAGCAGATAAATAATATTACTTCAATGAACTTATGAATTAATTTAAGTGACATTCGGAAAATAGCACCCGGAACATTGTAAATATGTTTGCTATTGTTATCTTGGATTGTTATGCCTTGGCTTTGTCTTAATTTGGTCGCCCCAAAAGGGAAACTGAGACAAGGATTTGGGAGTAGGTAGTTTATTTGGGAAGTGATCTCAGGAAGTAGGAGAGAGAGGGTAGGGAGAATGAGTTGACAGGAAAATAATAGTATTAGGTGCTTTCTAGAGGATTCTGCCAGGGGCACTGTGAGCTCAATTCTGCCATGACCTCTTGAGAAGAATACAGAATGCCTCCCAGAGCTCCCCCTGAAGAACAGCGCCCGGTGGCCCCACCCTCCATTATTTAAGCACTGCCCAACCCCAGTTCTGGGCTGCTGGCTGCGCAGGCTGTGGCATCTGAGAAAGCCTCTGGGCAGACATGCAAAGATACACGATGCTGGCTTGGAATGTGGCCAGCTGGAGGCAATTCTGAGTTCCCTGTCCACAGCAGGGCAGTGGGGGCTAAAAGCAGAGGGGGCTGTAGGGGATGTGCTACCAGGTACCAAAGAGCTCTTCTAGAAAGCCCTGAATTCAGCCCAGACTGTGCTTTTATCAATTTGAACTTTTATCAATTTATTTGAGAAATCAGGCTATGGGACTTTGACCCATCTAACCAGGGCCACAATACACTTCTGGGTACCAGAAACTCTTTTTGTTTATTTAAAGGGAAACGTACTTGGCCAGATGTCCATATAAGCCACTCTACTTAAATATAAATCCATATAGGATTCCAAAGTGCAGACAGCAGAGTTATCTGCACTTAATTTATGTAAGCGAGCGCATTCTTCAGGGACAGCTTCGTTATAGTTGTCGTCGTCGTCGTCGTCGTAAATAATAGCGGTAGCAGTAGTTGTCGTAACGGCAGTAATCAACCCCGGCAGCGTGCTGAGCAGGCACAACTGACGTGTACTGAAGGCTTAGAATAATCCAGGCCCTCCGCTGAGTGCTGGCAGCATTATCTTATTTGTAGCCCAGAGCACAGCTATGAAGGGCGTGTATCTTTTTCATTCATGATTGAGAGATTAAGTGACTTTCCAGGGTCCTAACACCAGCAATTATCAGAGCCTCTCAGAGTCAGTTTCATCTTCTTTTAGGGAGAAACACCAACACTCCTCCAAAACTTCCCTAGCTTTCCTGAAGCTTTCATTTCAAGAGAGAAAAGCTGGCTCACCTGCCCTAAATGAAAAAGAGAGTGTCCGTTCTGGTTCTGCTGGATCCAGAGACTAAATGATGTGATCAGGACTTGGTCTCTCTCCATCTCTGGGGTCGGGTCCTTCTAGGTGTTTGCCAGTGTTGATCACCACATTCTAGAAACCCTTCCTATCCTTGGAATATGTGATTGTTATACTCACCTGGATTTCCTTCTATCTTTTGGCTGCTCCTTCCTGGTTTCTTACCCTTGTCATCCCTTATATCCACTGTCCTGAATTCAAATCCTGGGGCCAGGCAGGGTATATAAGCAAATAAATCAATCTAGAGGTAAATAAGAGGGCACAGAGGATCCATGACAGGCAGGGGCCTCGTCTAAAGAGGAAAGCTGCTGGTCCCCTCCAGTCAATCATTTTGGAAGAACAAGGCCTGGTATCGCCAGCTTCTTGGAGTTTTCCAGGCAACCCATTCATCTGGATATTATGTGTAGTGTTCCAATGTTTAATGTGGGCAACTTAATATTTTTGTCCTGTGTGTCAAAACAAAGGACATCTGTATGTTATCAGTTTGCAACCTCTGCCTTAAATCTTAGAATTTCCTGGGGGTATTTTATAACCATTCTTTTCTTCTCATGCTCTGTGCAGTGGGCAGACTTACCCAATTCCTTGGACTAGATTAACATCAATATGTTAATGACTCCAAATTCTTCAAGGTCTGCCTACCTAGTCAAGATGAATCCATTAATATTGTCAAACAGAAGAGCACTCTCTAGAACCAAATTAATCATCTGTTTCTTTTTTTAAAATTTTCTTGTGGTAACACATGTAACATAAAATATGCCATTTTAACCATTTTAAAGTCTACAATTCAGTGGCATTAATTACATTCATAATGTTGTGCTACCATCACTACCATCCATTACCAAGGCTTTTTCATCAACCCGAAAAGAAACTTTGTACCTAATAAGCAATAGCCCCCATTCCCCTCAACCCTTGTTCCCTGGTCATCTCTAATCTACTTTCTGTAATTTGCTTATTCTTCGTATCTCATCTAAGTGGAATCTTACAGTATCTGTCCTTTTGTGTCTGACTTAGTTCACTCAACATGATGTCTTCAGGGTTCATCCATGTTGTCTCATGTACCAGAACTTCACTCCTTTTAATGATTGTAAAATTTTCCATTTTACCTATATGCCAATTTTTTTTTTATCCATTCACCTGCCGATGGACACTTGGGTTGTTCCCACTTTTAGCTCCTGCTATGTACCATGCTTCTATGAACATTGGCATACAAGTATCTGTCTGAGTCCCTGTTTTCAATCCTTTCGGGATATACCTAGGAGTAGAATTGCTGCATCATACGGTAATTCAATGTTTAAATTTTCCAGAGACTGCCAAACTGTTTCCCACAACAGCTGCACCATTTCATAATCGTCTGTGTCTTTTAATGTAATATCTTCTGGATGGTGGAGGTGATGAAATTGCAGAGAAGAGTTAACATGGCATATTATTAATATAGCCACAGACATTTGGGCGGTCTGACATCTTCTATTTGTATTTAGGAAAATTGGAAACATGACTGATGCCCTTCTTTTCTATACATTACACTCACACAGGAATAAATAAAAGCACAAAGTTCCCCCTTTGCTACATGTTTGATTTTTCTTCTACATGGTTGATTTTTCTTTTCTCATGTCTGAAATAGATTCTAAAACTATTTTTCTTCTTGTGGAAATAATGGTATTAGATTTGGAACAATATGGGTATCTTAAAATGCAGATTGGCACAGGTTTAGTGGACAAATCTGGGATATCCTTTAATGCATAACTCCCTGCAAACAATAATGGTTTTGGAATTCACCAGGCCTCTGATTTTGGTTTACAGAAAAACCAATCCCATTTCTTACAAGCTTTCTTGGAATCTAGATTTCCCCTGTGTGCTGGAATTTAGAATTTCCTCTTTGCAGGTTTTCTCTTGACCAGTTGTCTTACCTTAAGCGTTTGTTTTTCTATTACAATCTTTACCTTTGAATATTTCCTGTGGTTTTGGTCTAAAATGGTTTTTCAGCCTTGTGGTTCTGATAACAGCTTCCGTCAAACATTATACTTAATCACGTGAAACTGGTACATAACCCATATGGCGTCTGGAAAGAGTTATTTTTAAATGACTTTATGCTGAAGTGTAGTCATATTTCTGAAGAAAGGCTGCAATCTGTTTTAAATTTGTGGCAGTTTGAAGCCCGCCCCCCCCGCCCCAACACACACACAGACACACACACATAATTTCAAATGTCCCTTTGTGGCAAACATAGTAAGTCAATTAACCTCTTGGCTTCCCTAGCTGTCAAGTGCCAATGACTTTATGTACTGATTGAAATATCTATAGATTAAAATTTCTTTGGTTCTAGGTCAAACATGGGTGGACTATGGTGGAGAGTTATAGATTGTTGTGGTTTAGGGCTAGGGCATGGTTGTCCAATGGCTAGTGAAAATTATGACTTTCCTACCCACTGGCTGGGTGGCCTTGGGCAAGTGACTTCACATTTTTGAGTCTTGGGTTTCTTATCTACAAAATATTAATGGTATTTTTCCTACCTTCAATGAGAACTAAATGAGATAAAAGAGCTTGACACTCTGCCTGGGACACAGTGGTAAGTGCTTCATAAGCATTCGCTAATACCCCTGCTACCACTGCTACTTGTAGTAACAGTGGTAGAGTAATAGCAATAATACGATCCATCACATTTCCCTAGAGTGGATCTACAGATGCCAAAAGGCTTTTCCAACTCAGAATTCTCCAGAGTCCTGTTGCTATTGTCCATTCCATCCTTTCATCTCCTGCTCAGTGTCAGGGTCTTTGGTAGATGTCAGAAATGGAACGATTGACGTTTTGAAAGATATGTCCCTGCCCATGGAGTTTACAGCTTACAACCTTGTTGGGTGGATACTACTTCCATTAAAGCATTACAGAGATGTACAATTACAACTGGTAAGTGCTTCAGAAGAAAGATGCGTGAGGCTATGAAGGCGTACTCGGTAGAGGGAGGATAAGGAAACACAACCCTGAAGAAAACCGTGATTAAACTGAAACGTGTGGAAAGACCCCTTAACTATGTGGAGGGGAGACCTCACAGGCTCTCTAGGTGGAGGAAATAGCTTGTGTGGATGCACTGTAGGAGGAAGCACCTTGGCTGGATTGAGGAATCAAATGACGACCACTGGGGTGGAGCTGCTCTGGGGAGGCAGCTGGGAGAGCAGGATCCTAGGTGAGGCTGCAGAGACAGGCAAGGGCCAGATGGCACAGGCTTCATCAGCCTTTTTAGAGAACTTTGGCCTTGCCAACCACGGCTCCCTACCCTCCTTGCAACCCAATCGCAAGTCACATTTAAGGCCCATAATTCAGAAAGGAAGGGTAGGTGTAGTTTCTGATTTCTCCAAAGGCAAATTTCACCGTCCGTTTTTGAGTGTTCTCTGGCACTGTATCCTTTCTCAGACTCTACTTGGACCAGAAATCAGAGTGGTGTGAAAATGAGCTAAAGATGGAAGATTAAGCATGTTCTCTCTGGCTGCAGTTAGACACAGCTTCATGTGCCTGTGCTTTTTTGCACAGTTGAGAGTCCAGTTGAACACATGTAAGGAACATGGGTTTTGACCTCATGTGCAGATGACCTCCTGCCTTATAGCTTTGCTGCACACCTGCAGGTGAGGACGCCTGAGTGGATTCACCTGCAGTTCCTTTAAAAGCACAGCAGCTTAAAAACCACCCCAGACCTAATGAATCCTGGTCTGTCCTGGTGGGGCCTATGGGCTGACAGTCAGCTCAGGCTCCCCAGGTGCTTCCCATGCAACACTACCCTAGAGCATCAATTTTCCAAAGGTAACAATTAGCCTTTGGTGTGTGCTGAACCCCTAAACAAGGAATCTCTGTGACTATTATAATTCCCAAAAGACAAACATGTTTTTTGAAGACTGGTTTTCAATGAAAAGAGAAGCATAAGAAATGCATGTGAATTTAGTTCTTAAATGCATGGATATGTGCCTATTCTTTATCACCCACACCCATTGGTAATACAATATTTTATTTTATGCAGCTGTGTTGACAGATGATGGTAGTTTTTGGCTTGATAATGACTTCTTAGGAAGAATAAAAATGGAAATTCTATGTTAATAGAATTCTAAAAGAGTAAGAACTGCTTTTTATGTGACTTAGGTGTTTTCCTGAAAATGTCCCTATAAACCATGTTTTGGGCAGGAATGTTATTTTATTCTTATTCATAAGGTAATTTCAAATGCCCTTAATCTCTGCTTGATCTCCCCCTCCTTTTTTTAAGACATTTTAAAATACTGATCAATCCCTTTTGATCCTTATTTCTAATGTCTATGTTATATTTGCTACCTTCTCTTTTTCCCCAAACCTCCTTCTCCAAATGACTTTTTCTCTGCATCAGACATTAAACAAATGCTTTATCCTTACCCCAGCCCCAAGTAAAGCTATTCTTTCATCTTTTAAAAGAGAATACTGAACATCAGGAGGTTAAAGAAGCTGACTAAAGTCACTGAGCCAGGATTTAAAACCAGGGCTAACTAATCCCTGCTTATTCTATGACCACAGGCTGTCTCCAGACACAAAGCAATGAGTAGTCTATGAGCAAACACTTAAATGCACAGGGTCCTATCTGAAAAGTTAAGGAGCCTTTGGAAGTGGGATCCTTATCCTTCCCACTCCTCCCACCCAAATGGCTGCTAAGGTTGTTTATAAAATATGGCAATATCAAGTTTAATGGATACCATGGGATAAATCTCCTTGATAATGAAGTTGATAGTCTTGAAAAGCAATCACAGAATCATCCTCAGTCATGTGAAGTCCTGTTAACTTGAATTAAATGTCTCGGTGGCATTCATCCCATTGGATCATGTACATGGATCATCGCCAGGACTGAAAATGGCACAAACTCCAGCCAAATAGAATCCTACTGGATGCATACAGTTCCCTTGCCTGGCTCACATTTGCCAGAGGATAGCTGAAGAAAGAATGGAGCTGGAGCGAGAGTCACCTTAGAGGCCCATGGACCCTGACAGCTTGGGCTCTTGGTCATGCGTGTCTCAGTACAAGCAGCCTGGCTTTTAGGAGGAACTACAGCATTTAGGGGGAACGGTGCACTCCCAGGTGCCTTTTACTTCCAGACCCCTGCGTTAGACCCATGGCTCAGCAGGGACTGTAATGCGCTGGGAGAGCTGCACCTTAGGTTCTATGTTGACCTTGGCCATTCTATGGCTTCGCACAGGTCACCCCTTCTCCTGTACATTTTGACCTCCATGGTGGCCAGATACTTACTGAGAATGCTACAGTTTTTGCTTTTTTTTTTTAAAGCTTTTTATTCTGAGATAATTTCAGACTTACATGACAAGTTGCAAAAACAATACAAACCCCATATAGACAACTCCAAAAAGCCCTTTCAGTTTTAAATTTATTTTATATTGTCCAGAAAAATATGGCTGACTTTTGGGGGAAATCATAAAATCAGCACGTTTTCCCTTTTTATGGTACCCATTGCTTCCTGATTGAGTCCTTTTACTTCTTTAACGACTGTCTTTAACCACCTTCTCAGTTCCATGAGCCCTCCATACTATCAAAATGTTCCTCTGGCAGCCCCTCCAGCAAATCACCATCGAAATGGGTTTCATAGTAGCCATTTGTACTTTCTGAATTAATGCCTAATTCAACCTTATAGTAACTGAAATTCATTCTTATTATTATCAAAAGGATGCACCTTATGACCTAATGATATTTTTACATGGGGATCTGCCATAGAGGATGTAAATTCCATAAGGACAGGGCCACTTAGTCACTCAGCATGTATTTATTGCACTCACTCTATGCCAGGAACTGGTCTAGGCACTGAGAATGCAGCAGTGAACAAAACGAAGTGCCTGCCCTCATGGTGCATACACTCTAGTGGGAGGAAATGGACCAAAGGCAACGGACCAAAGGCAAATAACATTGATAATCTATTGGCATAGTGTGCTCTGAATAAAAGTAAAGCAGGGTGGGGAGAGATGAGAAGGGCTGGGATGGTAAGTTTGTACAGGGTGGTCAGGGAAGGTCTCGCTAAAAGTGACCTTCCATAGCAGGAAGGAAATGAAGTTGCGAGTCGGTGGCTTTCTTGGGGGAGAATGTTCTGGGTGGAAAAAACAGCAAGTACAGAGGCCCCACACAGGAGCATGAGAGTTGGCATATTTCAGGATCAGCAATCAGGCCAGCATGGCTGATGCTCACTCATGAGGAGGAGCATTGGGAAATGAAGTCAGAGGAGGAGGAGTCGGGTAAGAACATGCAAATCATGAAATCAACATGGCGCCCTCCATGTAGGGCAGTAAGCACTTTGGCTTTTACTCTGAGCATCATGGGGTGGGGGCTTGTGAGCAGAGGAGTGATGTGATATAACTTGGCCTTGATTATTTCCTTCCCCATAGCATCACCAGTTGTGCCTGGCCCATTGTATGTGGTCAATGATTTGATTGAATGATTCTCATCATTTTTGTTCAATTTAACGCACGACTGAGCATACCTATGTGGGAGGGACTGTTTTGTGATACCGAAGTTTGTGAACCTAGCGTTTTCCTTTTTAATCACATTCTGTTATATATTTCAGTGCTGTTAATTATGTTCACAGTGTTGTGCTACAGACACCACCATCCATTACCAAAACATTTCCATCATCCCAAATTTTGTAATGATTTTTTATTTTATTTCCTTTTAATTAAAATGTAAATAGCTACGTGTATCTAGTGGCTACTGTTTCCAACAGCACGGGTTTGATGGGTTGAAGGGCTTGTCTGAAGGAGTCAGCAGGGCCAGGTGATTCTGTATAAGTGGAAAAAAATGAGACCACAAAAGAGATGTAGTACCATCTTTAAATTCCTTTCTCTACACTTTCCCAGTAAATAAGGCCTTGTAATTCTACCTTCTTAATTTTTAAAAAGTTATTTCTGGGAAGCGGGTGTGGCTCAATCGATAGAGCTCCCGTTTACCATATGGGAGGCCCCAGGTTCACTTCCCAGGGCCTCCTTGTGAGAGCAGGCCGGCCCGCATGGCGCGGTGGGCTGATGCAGCAGGACCTCACAGCAAGGGGGAGATAAGCAGACACGGAAGAAACACACAGCAAATGGACACAGCAAACACAAGCAGCAAGGGGGGGATAAATAAATAAATAAATAAATCTTAAAAAAAAAAAATGTTATTTCTGTTAGTCCATCTTTACAATCACTAGCTTGGTCCATGGCCAGCCTCTCTTGAATCCCCAGCAGTAGCCTCACTTCTTGTCTTCTTTCCAGGCCACCGTCACTCCCCTCTTGAAAATCTCTGGGACTTTACATTTTTCTCAGGCTATAACTCAAAATCCTTCACTTTAATGAACATAACTTTTTTGTTTTCCTCCCCCTTGGCTGTAAAATTCTGGCTATATCTGTATCCACTGAATGTAAGTTGTACTATATTAATGCTATTTTTATGTTGAATTACATGGGGGCACATGCTATCTTTTTGGTGTTGAGCGCATAAAAAAAAAACAACCTCCCACTTTCCACTCCCCATAGCATACACATGCCAGTGCATGTGTATATTCTATGCTGACAAATCAAACGGCTGCAGGCATCTGAGCCTTCCTCTCTCTGTCTCACCTTTGCTCCCTCACCTGGAGTTCTTCCCGCCCCCTCCCCCAGTTCTTGTTCACCTGGCTAATATGGCATCATTGCGGTCTAAGCTTAGATATCACGTCTTCTAAGAAGCCTTTCCAAAAATTTATTAGATGCCCCTTCAGTGGTCTCCCAAAGCGCCTCTGGGGGGTAGGGGTCGGGTTAAGGTGTGTGTTGAGCTGTTGAGCTCCCTGGTCAGAATCTGAGCACTCGAGGGCAGGGGCCAAGGCTGCTTCCTTCCCTGTCCCCACGACCCTCACAGGCTGTCGTGGGAGAAGTTTTCCAGGCACACACCACCACCCAATCCACCAAATAAACAAGTTAAAACCAACAAAATAAAACCAATCCCCTCATCTAGACTATCACCTTATACACATTTTGTGGAACTAGATACTGTAAAGTTTGGGATACTCTTGTTTTTATTCATCGTTGAATCACATCCTTGGATCTCCACCTAATGGTGTCTCTTCAGGATTGGCTGCTGCTGGCTTCATTCAAGGCTGCTATCTTGTCACAAACGTGTTATTTGGACATTATTCATTCAATCAACAAATATTCAGAATCTGTTATGCATCAGGCACTGCTCTTTGTGCCAGGAAAAGACTGGATAAGAATGTACAAGGTTCATACTCTCTGCTACCCATATGCTAATGAGGGGAGATAAACAACCTATCAAGACACACAATACTTTCACACAGTGAAGCAGCAAATGAACTAGACCACCCAGCTGCTCACCACGTGGCAGGCAGCATTCTAAGTGTTTAAGCATCTGTAGTGCTCAGAGCAAGCCGATTTCTTTCACTTGTCTTCATTTTCTGTTGTGGAAACTGAGGCACAAAGAATCGAGTAACTCATCCAAGGTCACAACCCTTTATGAATAGTGGACCCAGGATTTGAACCCAGATATTTGGCTCCAGTCTGTGGCATAATGACAACCTTCCCAGCAGTAGTGACTTAAGGTGGGGTGTTTTTGAGTAGATGGTCTGGGAACAGTTTTCTGAAAAGTTGAATCCAACCTTGCAGAGTGTTCCTGCAGGAGAGAAGTTTAGGGTTAAGCACCTAAGCCAGGAGCAGGTTTAGCAAGTTTAAGGAACCTCAGAAAGGTCTGTCTGTCCCAGAAGGAGTAAAGGATGGGAGGGAGGAGACTGTGAAAAGAGATAAAGCCAGTGAGAACAAAAGAGCAGGCACCAGTCTTTCTCACTCAAGCTCTGCAGATGACTTGGCAGCACCCAAATGAAGAGAGCAGCCATCAGTTAAATAAACTACTGGACAGAACAGACGCAATTTACTCACAGTCCTAGTTGTTGATGGACAAATGTGAGATATTGGCTGTAATCTTAGTTCACATGTTATCTTAGCTCTGGTTGGAGAATCAAAACTTCTTTTGGCAGAAGTTAAAGAACTCGACATCATGCTGCTGATTCTTAATGTGATCGTGGGAAGCCGCTGACATGAAACCCGTACTCCTCCCTTCAAGGAGAGAGACAGCAGTGGAAGCAGTTTATTTTCAAATGCTTTGCATTAAAGAAAGGGATATGGAGTAAATTGTAGTCTACAGGCTAGAGCTGCCACAGTTATGATAGAGCTGGCTTCCAGTGTGCACTCTTGAGTAGCACATTTGGAAATTTCTTTCAAAACCAAGTTGACCATTTTTATTGACGATCTGGAAGCCTAGACATGCTTTGTTTATTGGAATACAGTTTTTCTTAGGACTGGACCATCTTTAGTTTTCAACAGCTTTGTAAACTGGCCCGTGACTGATGGCAGACGAATATGCAACTATCAGCATCACGTGGAAATGAGCCAAACTTTGGCAAGAAAGCCACTTCTGTCTTCCTGCTGCAGCGTGTCTGTGGCAGGAAGAGCAGTTACATGGCACAGAGCTGAGCCAAGGGAATCTATGAGAGCATGAGGAAAAACTTGGTAATCACTGCGCACATTTAATAAATTCCTCAGTTATATGTTAGCCAGTTAACAACATATGTGTTTGC
Organism: Cabassous unicinctus; assembly: GCA_029593785.1. Taxonomy (NCBI): domain Eukaryota; kingdom Metazoa; phylum Chordata; class Mammalia; order Cingulata; family Chlamyphoridae; genus Cabassous; species Cabassous unicinctus. The sequence continues at coordinate 23,200 of JAQZBX010016328.1, read as the reverse complement.
AGAACATCCTATCTTTTTTATGTCTTTCTGAAGCTGAATCGGAAGGGAGGGTATTAGCATAATTTCATGCCAATCGCCCTTTGCTATTTTTGCCCTGGAGAGTCCATCTCCAGCATCTGTTTGGATATTACAGAAGGCAAGCATGGTTCACAGAACAGAAATGTTTATTTATCCATATTTTCAGGCTTCTGTAGTTTGTTTCTGCATGAAGGCACCAAATATTTGCAAACTCACAGACTTCTCAAGGTTAAATAAACTGTGCTTCTTTTCCAACCTTCTAAGAAAGCTGTGTTTATCTACCTGCTTCACGCTAATGGCTTCCATTCATTGATCTCTTATGGTTATCCAACACAAAGCAATGTGCTTCTCAAGCATCACCTTAAGTAGTCCTAAGCAATGCTAGATGGTAGAAGTCTGTTATCCTCATTTTACAGGTGAGGAAATTAAGGCTAAGAGGGGCTATACAAATGGTCCAATGTTGCAAAACTCTTGTGGAATGGAGTTAGAATTTGAATCAGATCCAGATTCAAAATCCCAGTCCTTCTGTCTTCTGCTCAATATGCACCCTTCATACATACCCACAAATACTTTTTCCTCAGTAATTATATTTTGTTGTGACAAATCTGTGGGGTTAGCATTGTGCTAGATAATCAGGCAGATTTAAAAGAAGAAAAAGGAATTGTTTTCACTAACAAGATTGACTTTTACATAAGAAATGCATCAAATATAAAGTTGAATTAAGGCAGAGTCACAAAGTCAAATTTCTACAGGCACCCAGGCTAGTAAGGTAATGAGGTAATGGGCTGATGGGGATGGGTGGCGGTTGCCATCACCTGGAGAGAGCATGCCACATCCTTAAAAGGCAGCCATCCTTGGCTGATGCCTGATGGTGGCACATGCAAAGGAGTTTCTACTTTCTCTTAAAAATTGGATGAAATGATGATATTGGGTTCAAATTCCTACATGGAAAAAACTTTTAAGACAGTATGCACCAAACAACACATAACATGGGCCAGGTTGGACTGGTGGGCAACCATTTGCAGCCTCTGCTCTAGAAAACTGGTTTCAAACTCTAGAGATTTGGACTCGGGAAGCCCAGGTGAGTGCAGGGGTCTGCATCTTTAAGACTGGTTTTCATCTGGGTCGAAGATGAGTTCTCAGGCCCCTAACTGGGAGCTGAAGGTACGCGCCATCAAACTCACATTACCCGGTAGGTGCCAGGTTCTCAAGGGACCTTACTGACTTATACAAAAATTATATTTAACACAGTGAGTAACCTTTATGGCATCCCAAGTGAAAAAGAATAGAACTTCTGTTGTGAAACTGCCCTTAAATTAGAGAGTCAAATCTCTTCAGTAAGTGGATAGAAAACTGAATGCTAGGCAAAAACAACCTACTACTAGTTAGCTGCAGGGTTCTGGGCAATTCCTTTGTTCTCCCTGGATCCCATTTTCTTCCTCTCTAAAATCCAGGGGGATGAACTACACATTTGCTAACAGCCTATGATGCTATGGCTATTTTCCTTGGTTTTACCTTAAGGCAGAGGGTGAGGGGAGCAGGAAAAGATAAATGACAGGAAAATTGGGACCATCCATTTCCAAGATGGCGTTCATCTCGGGCTCTTCCATACCACCTTCAGGAGAGCTTGGGAAGTCTGGTCAATCATCCAGTCCCTCTGTGCAGCTACCCAATAGCTGACGCCACGTGGCATACTTCATCACATCTCTAACAGCTGGTTACTGGTATGGCTTCCAGCTCTAGCTGTCTGTTTAACAAATGAATGCTGTCAGTTCCAAGGAAAGCAGGAAGGGGTGGAGAGCTTGACATAACCCATCACCACTATAGAAACAAGTAAAAACAGATGTCTTCCTGGTGGTGTGCATCAGCAGGCAGCAGCTTGGGGAATGGAGGAGCATCATGTATTCCGAAAATGAGTGCTCTACTATCTTGCAAACCTAGCAGACGCTATTTATGTAGCTCCAGCTGAGTTACAGGACCTGTGTCAACTGCTTTTTCTTAGAAAAGTCACCATTTTCAGAAAACGCATATTGAGAATCAACTGCATGAATTCCTTGTTATCTAAACTCAGAAACCAAATAAATTTGGACAGTGATCATTTAAATCACAAGAGATACCAATAATCTATTGATTATTGATTCTCAAATAATGAGAAGTTAGAAGTTTGATAGTAAGGGATATACTAACCTTATATCAAAATATTTGAATTCATTTGGATATTGCATTTAGAAATTATTCATATTCAATACTTGAATACCAATATCTGTAGTATTTACATCCTTTAAAAAATCTGAAGCAAAGATGGCATACTAAGAAGAGCTGATAAACTAGATGTTAGGTAAATTGTGTTATGTATCATTTTCTACTTTTGTCTAAATTTTTGGCCCATTTCACAATAAAGCCAGGCAGAATATAAAATGTCAAATCAGTGCATCCTTCGCTGCTACAAGAAACAGAGAGTCCCTATAATTTGGGTGCCAGCTGGAATTTTCTAAAACAGAGTTATGTTCTTGCGGCTTTTCCCATCAAAACCTTCAGCCTTTCCTCACTACAAGAGTTTGAATGTCATCCACAGAGGTGGTCTGCCTTGGCTTTGGACTTCCAGAGAATTAGGCATATTTCCTCATTCTCTGGCATGATTTGAGTGTCATGTCAATGCCATCTGGGCTCTAGGGGTACAATATCAGGTGCAACATTATCTCTGCTTTGTAGAGCTTTGCATTACAAGGAGAGAGAGAGAAATAAGAGAATAACAGGCCCTTTGGATAAGTACTGTGGTAAAGCTATGTTTAGGGTGGTCTGAGAGCCTAGAAGAGGGGCATGTGTATCAGAATGATGAGTTAGGGAAGGTATATATTATGTCTGATTAATTGGTTATATGTTTGTCCCCAGTCATAGAAGTGTTCCTCAAATGCAGGCATCAACATCTTGCTTGTTTTTCTGTCTCCCTTAGCACAGAGTACATCACCTTATTTGTAGTTAATTAATTAAATCCACAAATATTTATAGAGCACCTACCATATGCCAGACAATGAGATAGACACTGAGAATATGAAACTGAACAAGATTGACTCAAGAGCCAGTCCTTATGGAGCTAACAGGAGCAACAGACAGTAAGCATTTTGTAGACAGCTACACAATGGATCATCAAGTAATAAAGACTGCACAGAAAATGAAGCTGACCTAGATGGAGAATGGCCAGGTTTGTTTTGTTTTGCTTGGATGCTTGGAGAATGCCTTGTCAAAGGTGACCTTTGGGCAAAAACCTAAATGAAATGTACTATCTAGGGGAAGAACAGTCTAGGCACAGAAAATGGCAAATGCAAAGGTCCTAAGGTGGGAGTTTGACTGTCCTGTTTATGGAACAGCAATGAAGCTAGCATAGCTGGAGTGCAGCAAAAAAAGGTTGAGAGAGGTAGGAAACAGGTAGGTGAAGCAACCGGGGGCTGGATTTGGACTGGACTGCAAAGTGGATTGGTATTCATATTTCTTCATCTGGCATTTATCTCGTAATATTGGAGCATGAATATGACCTGTTCAAAGTGATGCTTTAGAAAAATTACTCTCTGGAGCAAAAGAGAATAGAGACTGCCAGCAAGAGATGAAATAGGAGGCCACTGATTTATTCTGGACCTGGCGCTATGGATGACAAAGCTGGAATGGAGACATAAGGAAGGACAGAATTAGGAGCTCAAGAGTATGTTTTATGCTGCAATTTGTCAACATTCTTAACTAAGTAATGCAACATTCAATAGGATGTTGTTTGAAGAGAAGGAAGACTGGAGATTGGGAGCACAGATTTGGGTGCTGAAAATCACATTAGAAAAGCCAACTTAGAAAAATTATGGCCAACTCCTTCCTGACATTCAGGGCTCCCCTTCCTGAGGATGCTGGCACATGAAGAGCAAGATGGTTATTAGCAGACATAGCATCAGAGCCTGGGGTGATCCAGGGAGAAAGGCTGGTCTCATGGTTCCATGTGAGGTTCATGGAAAGTCTGATTTCCATTAAATCCAGACATGCTGGTTATCCTATTTAGTCACTCACAACTAACAAATAGCCATTATGGTGGTCATATGCTTCCCAAATGATATCCTTCAGCTTCCTTTGAAATGATCAAATCCTCAAGAAAAGGCTGGAGAGAAGAGGGCCATCTGGTACATGTATGGCCAGTGTCAAATGGCTCCTTCCTTGGTCTTCCCTAATGGAGAAAGCCTTTAGGACCAGATGACTTGTAGGGGCCATGCAGCTTTGACATCTGCCAACCTTGTTGATTGTCAGTATATATTTGGCTGTCTAGATCTGGGAAGATTTTTTTTTTCTTCCTTATTATTCTGTGTTTATCTCTCTCAAAGATGTGTGGAATAACTATGACATACAATGTGTGGAGAGGCTGTTGCAAAGCAGAGTAGGTCCTGCCCTGCCCTGCCCTGAGAGTACTTATAATACACTCAAAGGGGGAAGAAGAGAGCATTGCAGGGTGAAACCTGAGTTTGATTAGTCATGACCAGTAAGGACACATGTCATAAAACAATTGAGCCAGTTATCTCTGGCTTCCTGGAGAAGCTTCCTCAAAGACAATTAAGCCTACTCTTTTGGTGTGAAAATTGAGACACACCGAAAGTATAGCCTACTGATTTTAATGCCACTTGACCTCAGGCTTTACTTTGAGAAAGACCAGGGTTTATGTGTCTCTCTCTGTCTTACTGATCCATCTGAATTGGCAGTGAAAGACATAGCTGGTAGTTGACAGGAGGTTAAGACCTAAATTATGTCAGCCCAGAAATGGCTTACTTTTAAGTCAGCCCACTGTGTCCAGGTATTTGTCCTCCCTCCCTCCTCCCTACCGCCCCCCACCACAATAGTCACATCCTCTCTGGAACCTTTCCGATTTGTGTTTAAGAGGAAGGGAGGGCTTTGTAGTCAGACAGCCCTGAGTATATAGAGAGGTTAATAAAAGTGCCTAGAACTGTTGTGAGTCAGTTCAGATTTTGCAAATACAAGGCTTTGCACAGATCCTGGTACATAGGAAACACTCAACTGTTCCTCTACATGAGGTGGTAAAAGAAGGCGGGGAGAAACAGGAGAGACTCTCTCCAGCGCCTACTGATCATGATTAAACCAGTTGGATTAATTTATATAAATATTCAAACAAGGGTTGTGACTGCTTATAAAAGCTGTATGCATTTATGAACATTTATGTATTTCATTTTTGAAATATTAAAATTTCTACACTGTTATGGTAAACATGCTACCCATTTTTGTATTAATACCTTTAAAAAATTAAGAGTTTTTTAGAATATATGCTTTTTCTGAGAATGGATACAAGGCATAACTTGGACAGAGCCTGCTTATATCTCCTAAACCAGTTTTGAGTTGGGAACTGCTGTATTCTAGTCTCACAGGATGTCAGCTGTTGAATTCATTAAGTATCTATTTCAGTTAAGAAAAACTGTTAAATAAGCTAAATAAATAAGTTACATCAATATGTTATTAATATCTATTAAGAGCTGCTAAAACGGCATCTTTAATACCAGTACAAATGGTTATAGTTTAAGTGCTTAAGGGTAAAAAAAAAAAAGCCTATTTGTCTTGTGTCAGTAGCATAAACAATTTCATATGGCCAGAACCATATTAGTTAATATTGCTTTAGTTGCAAGCATCAGTGCCAAATTCTGTTAGTAGAAGTAAAAGAAAAGGATAATTCATTTTGAGCCTACTGGAGTGTTTGAAGGAAAAGCTGAGCATCCAGGATAGGGAAGAAAAGAAATCCAGTTATTTCTAAGGAGTGAAGCAGGATCTTCATCAGTGTGATGCAGATATAGAGACTGAGTGCTTGGAGATCTACCTGCCCAGCTTAGGTCAGGAGTCACCTGGATAATCAGCTTTGTCCACTGATGCAGCTGAAGGTATCACAAGGAGAGGGTGCTAAGTGAGCATCCACTGAGTGGCTGTGGAGAGATCTGGGAGGGGTGGGCCTTTACCTGTCCTCTAAACAGACAGCGTGTGCCTTAAGAGCTCTAGTCCATGTTCATGGTCCCTTATACCATCTTGTCCAGAAAGCCCACATCCCTTTGGCTCTCCCAGCAGCAACCATCCACTTATTCTTTAAGGCCAATCAAAACCATCCCTTTCCCAAGGATGCCAGCCAAACTGAAAAGATTTCCTTCCTTCTGCTTTTCTGCTTGCTTTGCATTTAGTTTGTGCTTCTTTTTGTATTTCCTTCAGTTATGCAATTAGGTCTCTGATTTGAGATCTTCTTTTTTAATGTAAGTGTTTAGAGCTATTACTTTTCCTCTCAGCACTGCCTTTGCTGCATCCCATAAGTTTTGGTATATTGTGTTTTCATTTTCATTTGCCTCAAGATATTTCCTAATTCCTATTGTGATTTCTTCTTTGACCCACTGGTTATTTAATAGTACATTGTTAATTTCCACATATTTGTGAATTTTCCAGTTCTTCCTTTCTAATTGATTTCTAGCTTCATTTCATTGTGAGCAGAGAAGATACATTGTAAGATTTCAATATTTTTTTAAATTATTGCAGCTGGATTTGTGACCCTACATATGGTCTATCCTGGAGAATGGTCCATGTGCACTAGAGAAAATGTGTAGTCTGTTGCTGATGGGTGAAATATTTTACTTATGTCTGTGTGTTAGTTTCCTGGCTGCTATAACAAATACTGTGCAATGGGTTGGCTTAAACAACAGGAATTTATTGGCTTATGGTTTTGAGATGAGGAAAAGTCTAAAATTAAGATATCATCAAGGTGATGCTTTCTCCCAGAAGACTGTGGCATTCTGGGGCTGGCTGCCAGAAATCCTTGGTCCTTGGCTTTTCTATCACATGACAATATATATGGCATGGTGGCCTCTCCTGGCTTTTCTGTGTTTCATTGACTCCTGGCTTCTTCCCATGGTTTTCTTTCTGTGTATCTGAAATTTATTCTGCTTTTAAAGGACTCCAATAATAGGATTAAGACCTATCCCAATTCAGCTGAGCCATACCTTAACTGAAGTAACCTCATCAAAAGGTTCTATTTACAAGGTTCATACCCACAGGGATGGATTAAGTTTAAGAACATGTTTTTTTCTGGGGTACATAGCTCCAAGGGAACACAGTCTGTTAGATCTTGGTTTATAGTATCATTCAAGTCTTCTGTTTCCTTATTGAGCTTCTGTCTAGATGTTATGTCCATTATTGAAAGTAGTATATTGAAGTCTCCTACTCTTATTTTTCTTTATTGGATAGGTTGTGGGTTTATAGAACAATCATACATAAAATATAGGATTCTCTATACCACACTATTTTAACCCCTTGCATTGGTGTGGATCATTTGCTACAACTGACAACAGCACATTTTAATCATTGTACTATTAACTATAGTCCATGATTTAACTTAGTGTTCACTGTTTGTGTAGTGTAGTTCCATGGGTTTTTTAATTTTTTATTGTTACCATTTATGCAGTCTAACATTTTCCCTTTTAATCACATTCAGATATATATTTCAATTTTGTGATTTATGTTCACAATGTTGTGCTGTCATCACTGTCATCTATTACCAAAACATTTCCATCATTCCAAATAGGAACCCTGTACATTTTAATCCTTAACTTCCCATTCCCTATCCACACCATCCCCTGTAACCTATATTCAAGGGTTCTTAACCAAGGGACCGTGAGCTTGAATTGAAATTCAAAAAAACATCATTCTTGTGGGGACATGTTGGTGTGGGTGTGCTATATTTATTAAGTAATACACAGTATAGTGTGGACTTAGTAAGGGGTCTGTGGTTTTCACCAGACTGGCAAAGGAGTCATGGAACAGAAAAGGTTAAGAACCCGTGTTCTAGATTTTATGAGTTTGCTTATTCTAAGTAATTCAAATCAGTGAGATCTACAATATTTGTCCTTTTGTATCTGGCTTATTTCACTCAACATGATCTCTTCAGGGTTCATCAATGTTGTCTCATGTACCAGAACTTCATTCCTTTTTACAGCTGAATAATATTCCATTGTATATATATAAATACCACATTTTATTTATCCATTCATTGGTTGATGATGTCTTTGGTTGCTTCCATCCTTTGGCAATTGTGAATATTGCTTCTATGAACATTGGTGTGCAGATACCTATTTGAGTTCCTGCTTTCAATTCTTTTGATTATATTACCCAGTAGTGGGATTGCTGGGTCACATAGTAGTTCTATACTTAGTTTTATGAAGAACCTCCAAACTGTCTTCCATAGTGGCTGCACCATTTTACATTGCCACCAGCAATGAATGTGTGTTCTTATTTCTCCACATCCTCTTGAACATTTGTTGTTTTCCATTTTTTAATAGCAGCCATTCTATTGGGTATGAAATTAGACCTCGTAGTTTTGATTTGCATTTCCCTGATGGCAATTGATGTTGGGTATCTTTTCATGTGCTTTCTAGCCATTTGTGTATTGAAGTCTCCTATCCTTAATGTAAAATCATTTTTTTCTCCATTAAAATCTGTCAACATTTGCTTCATATATTTTGTGGCTCTGCTGTTAGATACATAAATATTTATAATAGTTATATCTTCTTGTTGAATTGACCTGTCAGTATATAGTGATCAGTATATAGTGACCTTCTTTGTCCCAGCCAAAGGTACGCTGAGCTCCTACCATTTCCCACCCTCCCCCCAGATGGCTATGTCATTGCCTCTGCTCGTTGTCTGCTCATTGTGTCCACTCATCTTCTTTAAGAGGCACCAGGAACCGAACCCAGGACCTCCCATTTGGGAGGCAGATGCCCAACTACTTGAGCCACATCCACTCCCTGCTCGTTGTGTCAGTTTGTCGTCTTCAGGAGGCCGGGAACCAAACCCGGGACCTCCCATGTGGAAGAAGGGCACCCAACTGCTTAAGCCATATCCACTCCCCTTCTCCTACCATTGTTAAAGCTGCATTTTCTTGGGGAGTAGGTGTAGCTCAGTGGTTAAGCACCTGTTTCACATGTACAAGGTCCTGGGTTCAACCCCCAGTATATCTCCTGAAAAAAAAAAAAGCTGCATTTTCTTGACTGGCCCTTAAACACTTATTTTATCTGTTTTCTGAAGTTTTGAGGAAGATGACTCTGTCTGTTTTTGCTAGTTGCTCAAAGGTTCTGTTCGAGAAAGTCACCCTCAAGTATCTATGCTGCCACCTTGTTTGACTGGAAGTCACACACTGAACCTTTTAAGATGAATTGTGCACATATATCACCAATTAATTCATCAAATATTTCTGGAATTCCTATTGTCTAATTTTCAGTAAATCTAAAGCCCTTAATGGAATAAAAATATAACCTAGAGGAAAGGGTTTTTAAAGGTAAAATGAGGCAAATTTCATGAAGCATGATTTATACCTGAGCTGAGTCCTTTGAGAATTATTGTGGCCATGAAATCTAAAATAGGAAACAACTGAAACAAAACTGATATTCTCATATTTATCTCCTTTGCTAAAATATAAAATGGAAAATGTGATCTGAATAGAGTATTGACTCTTGGTCAGCATCCATTTAATTTTGATTAGTAGCTAAATTACTAACTCTCTCTTAAAATCGGTAAAGGTGGAGGGAGGGAACACTTAATGTGTGAAGAATTATTTTGAGCTGACCCTTCAGCACAGCATCCAGTAGGGGTTCATTTCAGCTCTTTACCTGTCTGTTGAGGCCGTCAAACCCCCCTGGGTAAGAGATGGGACGAGCTTGTCCATCATCATTCAGCTTTTTGCACCTACACCTCACGGGACTTGGGGCCTTCCCCGTCCTTCCCTTTCCTAGGGGAAGCCTGAGGCTGTCCTCACACTTCATCCACTTTCCAACAGGCCACTGGGTCTCTTTGCTTTCTCTTCGCCGTGCCTGTTCTCCCAGCTTTTCCCCTCCTTAGATATAAGCTGTCAGTTTCTTTCTTCTAGGCTTCCCCTGCATGAACCTGGAAAGGGCTTCTGGCATCATTGAAAATAATGCTCATCCTCAGAAAAGCATTCCTCGACTTCCCTCTCTGAAATCAGCTTTCCCACCCTCTTCACCCTTTTTGTTATTTCCTCTCCTAGAACACCGTTCTTTTCCTTCATACATTGCACAAAGGAATATTTTTTCCCATTTGTCATATTTGTTTAATCCCTGCTTCCGCCATGTGACTGGAAGCCACATGAAACCACAGCTCTGTCTTGCTCACCACTGTTCAGTCAGGACTTCACATGTGTTCAGTAACAAAATATTTCGCACACTCTACAAATGATAAACAGATGGCTACTTTTGAATGCACTGGATTTATATCTTCAAACTCTGAAATGTATTTATTTGGTCAGGTTCCAATGCTTTCCACCAAACCAAACCATGAAAGAATATTTTTTCTTTAACATCTAGCTCTGTAAAATTCTTGTGTTTTTTCCTCCAAAAAAACAGACATTCTAGATTTTTGTGCTTGTCACTTTGAACTGAAAGACTGGGGCTGTGTGATCACACTACATTTGCCCCAATATAGGATGACACTTAAAAAAAAATTTTTTTTATTGCTTTCTGGGTATGGAAGTTTTCACTATGCGTTTGAGTTGCCCACAGTTTTCATGAAATAGGGAGAAAATTGTAAGCTTCCAAACCGGTTAGTCTAGTTAAGGCACTTCAGTGGCTTAAGCCTTTGATATTTAGTTGAACAAAGTAAGGAAGTTAGTAAGGCTGGAGGGCTTTTATGGATAATTCACCCCTTGCCCCCAACCCACCTTTGTTCATTCTGTCTTGGGGACTTTAAATGGTGTGCTTTGTCTGCATGTAACTTGGAAGAGGGGAGGTTACTGATGAGAGGGCAGGTCAGGGAAGGGAGGACTTGTCTTTCATCTGTGCTTCAAAATGGGATTTTCCTCATAAGGAAGTTGTGAGGTTTAAATAAGGTATTACATGCAGTCTTCTGGGTTTCACACCTGAAATATAGCAAGAGTTCATGCTTTTTTTAAATGATCTTGAACACATCACATTTCAGCTCTGGTTTTTACCACTATAAAGCAAGGAAGTGTTGGCGTGCCTTCAGAACCCCCTCTACTCTGAGATTGTTTAATTCACGTATTCAACAAATATTTGTAGACTAATAAATATTTATTCAATGTGTGCAGACACCAGTGATACAGATGGGGTTCCTGCTGTCATGGAGTGTATGTTGTAATTGTATGAGAGGGGTGGCAGGAGGGATCTACAGATAAAAGTAGAATAATTGCTCCATTTTTAAAAAAATAGCAGATAGATAGGGAACGAATAAACTGTGGCTTGAGATTAGTGGAAAGTGGGATGGGAGTAGTTTTAAATGGCTTTTAAGCTGAGATGTTAACAACGAGCACCAGAAAGCCCAGCAAGCGGATGGGAGAAGGTTACAGGTGCAAGAAAAAGGACGTGCACTGCCTCAAAGTATGAAAGAACTTAGTAGTCAAGAATTGAAAGGGGGATCCTGTTTTGAAGGCCGGAAGGAGATGGAGAGCAGACAGATAAGGCTGGCAGGTCTACAGGAGGCAGACTGTGCAGGGCCTTGTGGGCCAGGAAAAGGGGTTTGGATTTGAGATTAATACTGGAGAGCATGCAGTGAGCTGACTTGAGATTGAAGAGGACTCTGGCTGGTGTAGGGAGAGGAGAGGTGGCATTTAGTTCACTGGGTGGGAAGTGTCTAAATGAGGGATGAAAGTCTCTACTAACATGGCGATGGATGCCAGGAGGATGAAGAAGGATGGACTGCGCTGAGATATATCTTGGAGATATCATAGACAAAATTTCTGAGATTGTGTGGTTTTACTTATTTAAATTCTTAATCTTGTTTATCAATTCTCTCCTCCCACACTCTCCATGAGGATATAAATTTCAACTATTTCAATTAGCTTACTGTATGTCTCTCTTGTTTGTGCCGGTGCCTAGAACAGGGCCATCAATTAGTTGTTCAGTGTATGTTTGTTCAAGGAAGGAAAGCATTTGTCTTTGTATCCAGATGCTAGACATCATGTCATCATGTCAGTGCTATGGCCAATAAGATGGTCTCTTGGAATCCAGCAGAATTCTGAAATGGAAGGAAAATCAGGACCAAACCACATTTTCTGGGGCTTCTTTTAGGAATAAGAAGCTGAATCCTGACATCGTCTAAAGTAGGGCCTGGGAACAGTCCCTCTGACACCACCCATCCACTCCCCTCCCCCAATTGGGCTAAGGACCAACTCTTCTGTATTCCCATGATACCCTGCCCCTATGCTAACACCCCACTTAAAATACTATACCATACTTGTATAGTTATGTAGCTGTATCTTCTCAGTAGACCACATGCTCCGTCTGTGTGTATCCTGCACTGTTGCATGCCCAGCACTTAGCTGAGTACCTGACATCAAGGTGAGGCACAGTGTATTGTTGATTCAATCACTTATGATCAATGTCACCAGAGCGGCAATTCAAAATGTTTAAAGGACTTCTATGATTATCTCATTTTATCTCAACTTGTAAGGTAGACAAGAATTATCTCTGTTTTGCACATGAAGGAGGTGAGGTTTGAAAGCTTGTTTGTACATTGGAGTAGTCACCTGTGGGGTGTGGGGGGAGTTTAAAATATTTGATGCATTGGTCACACCTGCAGAGAGTCTGGTTTTATTGGTATGGGACTCTGCCTTGACTTTTTTTTTTTTTCCAGATCCCCAGGTGATTCTAATATTAAGTAAAGTTTGAGAATTGCTGGCCTATATCAGTGCTTCTCAAATTTCAAAGGCCATACAAATCACCTGGAGATCTTGATAAAATGCAGATTCTGATACAGCACATCTGGGGTGAGCCCCAAGAGTTGGCATTTCTAACAAGCTCCCAGGTGAGACTGGAACTGAAGGTTCACAGACTAACCCTTGAGTAGCAGAGCCCGAGTATCAGGGAAGCTCTGGACCAAATACAAAAAGAATGAGAATACAAGGTTTGATGGAAAAAAAAAAAAAAGGCAGGGGCTGGGTTGTGTTTGAAATGTCAGGTACAGAGATACACATAGTATGCCATGAACTTGGGAAGCTCCACTGTGATTGGTGGGCATGCCACCGTCCCAGGGTCCCCTCTTCCGTCTCAATTGAGTAAATATGTCTCTTCATCATGACAGAGCTTATTGGACTCCCCAGACCCCTACTTAGACATAACTGCACCCTACTTTTTCTGCCTTCTCATGGTACTTGGTTAGTTCTTTTATTTAGCACTTATGGAATCAAGTATCTTTAAGATGAGGTGGCATGTCTTTGTTTTTAACTGCACACACTATGAGCTCCTTGACGATGGGGTTGTTTTTATATTCATAGCTCTCTGTCCAATGCCTCCCACAATGTCTACCACGTCATAGATACAAAGGGACCCAGGAGGTCACATGGTTCAGGCCTCCAGTCACAGACATCAAGATGGGTAGCCTAGACTGCTTGAGAGGCTGCCTCTAAAGGTGGAGAACCCTGGGTGCCAGTGCTGCTTCCCCACTTCTATCTTAGCCTCAACTTCCTCTTCCAGAAAATGGTGGTAACAACACTTACCCCCAGCTAGCCTTGTGCCTACACACAGAAAGTGTTCAATAAACAGTTGCTGAAAATCAACACATAAAAAACAGGATGCATACAGTAATATTTTCTTTTTGTTTGGCTTTTTAGTCAGGTTTGATAAGGACACGAAAAAATGAATTCCTCATCTCACCGTTACCTCAGCTGCTGGCCCAGGAACACAACTACAGCTCACCTGCTGGCCACCGTCCTCACGTTCTGTACAAAAGGACGGCAGAGGCGAAGCTGCAGCGGTATCATGTCTACCCCAGCTCCAGTCGGAATTATCCTGGTCAGCCCCCAAGTCACACTCCCCACATGTCTCAGAGTCAAGAAAGAGATTATCACCATCGAAGGTTGCATACGCAGCATTTTTGTGGACGACGCAAGAAATGTATGTAAGGAAACATTTTCTTGTTCTGTTCTGTTGTGGGCCCTCTGCTGGTTTTCTTGGTGCCGTTGGGAATGGTGACTTCGCAGGTTAAAGGGCGTTACGCTGAGCACCCAATGCAATTTAGGCTTGGAGAAGGATGACCGGTCATCCCTGGCATCCAAAACTGGGTGATCAATATCTTTAGGCTAAACTAGAAAAGATTTTGATATGGTTCCTTTTTGGCTCTTTTATCATCTCCTGTTTTTCAGTCATAGAGTCCCAATCTTATCTTTGTTTCTGTGTCCTTGAGAAAAGTACCTGGGTTTTCCATGAATTTACTTTTGAAGAAAGGAAATCAGAGGGAAATTCCTAAGTGTGGTTGAGTATTCCTTTTGAGGGCATAAAGGAGAGGATTCCCATGAAACAACACACTGACACCTAATGGGAGGTGGCAGTGAAGCATAGGGACCTTGGAATATGGTTTGTGACCCAGGCCCAAGCATCTACATTTTCTAGACCTTATCCAATAAAGATATAATGCAAGATCCATATGGAATTTTTCAAGAAGTCATATTTTTAAAAATGTTAAACCAGGTAAAGTTAATTTTAAAAATGTATTTTATTTAGCCCAATATATATATATTATCATCTCAATATGTAATCAGTATAACAAATTCCTAATGAGATACTTTACATTCTTTTTTCATACCAAGTTTTCAAAATCCAGCATTTATTTTACACAGCACATTTCTGCTTAGATACTAAATTTTTTATCAGAAATCTTTGATCTATATTTAGATTTCATAAAATTTACAGTTGAAAAAGTAGATATATACTCAAGTTTTTCCAAACAGACTTAGAAATGTTTTTCAATAACTGAGTCAAGTATTAGTTTTAAAATTTAAATTGATTAAAATTAAATTAAATAAAAAATTCAGTTCCTCAATTGCACTAGCCACATTTTAAGGGCTCAGGAGCCTGATATGTCAAGTGTTTTCCATAATTGGCAGTGTAGCCAGATGATGGTTCTACCCATGGAGAAGAGGATCTGGTATCACTGAAACGTTAATTGGGCACAATAATGAAAAATAATTTTCTACCATTTTTAATTGCTTCTGTGTTTGTGCTGCTGCTGAGATGTCTTCTTCAAGCAACATTTACCTGGCATCTATATATAGCAGTAGTGGTAGTAATAATAATAATGATATTCATGGTGCTAATGATGCATATTTAATATATGATTCTTAGGATGGCTTTGTGAATGGATATTATGGTCTTTTCATGGATGAGGAAACTGCTGCTAAGGGTCACAGGGCTGACAGGCAGCCAGTCTGAGTTTTTAAAATTAACTCTAAGTGATTCGATCTTTTAAATTCACTCTGTGCAGGTACCAACTTCACCAATATGGCTGTACCAGCTGTTAAAGTATTGAAATATTTCTATGCTAGTTAGCAAATTGTTACTGTCCTGAGCTTTCCTAATGCCTCCTTCCCTGCTACCCCAGTCCTACCCTACGAGCCCTTGGACTTGTCACTATCCATTAACTAAACAGGTCGTGACTGACCCAACATGCATTTCCAGGTCTCTTCTTAAAGGACTGTGGCTGGTATCCCTACTGCTAAATTGCTGCCCATGCCTTATCGGTTATGAAAAATGTGATATAATTTTAATATCACCCTTGATGTTGCCGTTTCCCGCAAGAACTAAGTCTGTCACAGGCCAACGGGTCCTTATTGACTACTTATCATGTGCTTTATTACAGTTGGTAGGAGATAAAAGTATAAGGCATGGACAATATTCTACATGAGCTTATGTTTTATTTAGATAATGTTATAATATAGATGCAATGTATATTACCCATTTCTGCAGTTTTTTGAAAAATAGTTTTTTTTTCTATTTTTAAAGACTCCTTCCACAAAATTGATATTTCTTGACCTTTCTACCAACCTGAATAGTGGCTTGTTTGTGACTTTTGAGTTCTTGAAACTACCTACCCATGCATCTAGCCACCCATTGCATAAATCATTCTTGACCACATGGTATGCATGTGGTAGACACCATGGTAGGCAGTAATGACTTATCGATGGACTAGTGAAGTGTTGGTTACATGGCTTCTCTTCTCTCCTTCTTTAGATTTCTCTCTCATTCTAAGTCTTCCAGATGTTCTCTACTGATATCCCTCCCAAATGCTCTTGTGTTCATTGCAGATGCACCTAAGCCTCCTACGGAGGACACCTATCTACGGTTTGATGAATACGGGAGCTCAGGGCGGCCCAGGAGATCAGCTGGAAAGTCACAAAAGGGTCTAAATGTGGAAACCCTTGTGGTAGCAGATAAGAAAATGGTGGAGAAGCATGGCAAGGGGAACGTCACCACGTACATTCTCACAGTCATGAACATGGTAAGGGAGGTTGTCAGGACTTTAGCCCTTCTGGCTCTCCACAGGAGCTAAAAATCATAGACTTCCCTTGTACGAATTGAACAGCAGATGTTTATTGGGAAAAAAAAGTTGAGTTTTGGGGAAATGGGTTTCATTTATACATCGTGTATTGGGTGAGATTGAAACCCACATCCTTATAAATATATGTGATTGATTTCCTACTCCCACCTCCACCCCCCACAGTTTTGGAAATGTTGAGATTTCTTTTCTTTTCTTTTGATTTTAATTGTTCCGACAGGTTTCTAGCCTATTTAAAGATGGGACTATCGGAAGTGACATCAACATTGTTGTGGTGAGCCTCATTCTTCTGGAGCAAGAGCCCGTAAGTGGCAAACTGCATTTCTTCATTCATTCTGTCCCTCTGAATACATTGGTTGAGCACATACTATGTGCCAATCCCTGTACTAGGCATTAGAAATTCAAATTTGAAAATATGTGGACCCTGCCCTCAAGGAAAGTCCAATCTAATAGGGTTGGGTAAACAAATAACTAAACACCACAAAATAGCTGTTTATATATACATGCAGCTATAAATACACATGCACATAAAATATGATTAAATATGCACATATAATAAAAACACAAATGTAAAATAGAAATGTTACATCATATAAAGAAAATAGTATAGTGTAGGCTACACAAGTAAGGTGCCTTTGGTTATACATTTAAGCATAGTTGGGTTTCACAAATTGGATATGCTGGGTAATTGCAAGTAAAAGGATATTTTGAAAATATGCTGAAAATAAGTCATCAGAAAATTCTTGTAGCACACCTACTTTCTCCCCAGCTCCCATCTTAGGTACTACAGAAAATCAGCAAGGAATATTAACTGCCCTTGAATTGATCACAGTGAAGGGCAGAACACAGACATGGATCAAACTATAAAACCAGAACATGTAATAAGAGTGTAAATTGCATGGTACTCACTTCTTTGTAGTGTTTTGATGTTGAAATTGTATTTTCCTTAGGTAGGAATTTTCAGTCAATTGTTAAGTCCCCTGAGGCTTTTCCTCTTCGGTTGTAACCCCAGTAAAGAAGGTACAAAGCAGGGAGTCAGAGACAAGACAGAACTTAATTTAGTTGTCCAGGTGTGTAGACTTACAGAGGTTAACAACTTGTCAAGTGAGTCTTGGAATTTTAGAAAGAGAGTAAGTGTGTGTGTTGGTTGGGAAGCACTTCTGTCTTTAGCCTACCATTTATACCTTCCCCAAGGACATCCTAATTCACTGACAATTAAAGGTCTTGTCTAAAAACTCTCAGCTTGACCAGAGTCACTAGTTTTAAGCAAACATTTTGATAAGTGATTATTTTAAGGGTAGGGCCTATTTCACCCTAAAGGGTAGGACCTGTATTGCCCTTTAAACTATTTTTAAAAAGTTCATTCATTCATTCAGTGAACTTTCGTTTTATTGATTGATTGAGTGATTGGTTGGTTGGTTGGTTGATTGAAACCTATGACGTGCCAGGCCCTGTGCTGGCCGCTTTGATGTAGAGGTATATAAGCTATGGCCACTGCCTTCTTAAAAGTCTCCTCTATTGAATAAGCCACTGATCTTTATCATCGTTAATTTATTATGCTCTAAAATTTATAACAGTCTTATAGTGGTGGTACCAGCATGAGATGAACAGAGGTGTTTTAACTGATGTTAGGTTATTTGTTATAGAAATATAATTGGTCAGAAAATAGGCTACTGAAACTTTGTAGTTGATTTGAATATTGTGAACATTGACCTAAAATAGTGTTCTACTAATTGTCTCCAAATTTAGCTCATTTTCTTTTACCGACCTTTCTCCCTAGAAACACTATGTTTCTGTGTTTGCCTGTACAAATGGAATGCTTTAATGTTCTCATCTCTGTGACAGATTCACACTCTGATTTGTGTGGGTTTCCCATAGGGAGGATTACTGATCAATCATCATGCAGACCAGTCTCTGAATAGTTTTTGTCAGTGGCAGTCTGCCCTCGTTGGAAAGAATGGCAAGAGGCATGACCATGCCATCTTATTGACGGGATTTGATATTTGTTCCTGGAAGAACGAACCATGTGATACTCTAGGTATGGTATGAACAGAACAGATGCTTCATGCACATCCGTGTTAGCTGAAAACAGCAGTTCAGAAATATATCTATGGGGTGGGTGCCCTTAAGATTCTTAATTTGGAGACCTAATATTGACATTATGAAGCATCCTCATTGGACCCTCTGCTGAACATCGTTCTATTTAACTGAACTCATCGTGGAACAGGAGAGCCCATTCATTTTATTCCTTCTGGATTTTCTTTACTGATCCTATTGGTGGTAACTGAGGCATGAGATACATAGTTGTTTAACTTGACAAGTAGTGAGTTATTTCTTGAGCATCATGGACGCAGAACCGGGTAGCTGAAGAGAGTTCGACTGGTCTCCACAATACTTAATTGTGCCACTAGGTAGCAGTGCCTCCTTTGTAGAGTTGCTTGACCTTTGTAGGCTCGATTCTCCCATATTTGTAAAAGACAGTGAGAATAAGGCCTATATCTTTTACATCTGTAGGTCTTCCATGTTTTCTAGTATATTCCATTGCACAAAGCAGAATTCAAAATTTTTGATGAATTAATTCTCTAGACCAGAGGCCAGCAAACTTGTCTTGTAAACGGCCAAAAAGTAAATATGTTAGGCTTTGCAGGCTATTTATCTCTGTCACAACTACTTAACTTGCAGTTTTATCACAAAAACAGCCAGAGGCCATATATAAATGAATGTGTCTGTGTCCGATAAAACTTCATTTACAAAAACAGTCGGTAGAGCAGCTTTGACCTGGGACCCATAGTTTAGTGACACAACTGATGGTCTAGACTGACGGTAATATTTGGGGGAGTTGAGAAAAATTTTATATGATCTTTTTCCTCAAAGTACTTTTTAATCCCTTATATTAGAGAAAAAGGTAGATGGTTTTTTTACAAAAATTTTATGATTTAAAAGATTTTTTAATTGCTCTCTATTTTATTAGAAAATAAGTTTATTTTAATAATTTGCTACTCATCACAGTCTTTTCAAGAAACAGTGTATGACTGAGAGTTAACCTTTTTGGGAGTTGTCCCATGGGAAGGATTTTTATAATGGAGGATAGTACATATTCATTCATATTCTGAGTTTGGAATTTGTCAAGTGACATCTGATAAGCCAAGGCATTGCTGCTCTTTGAAGAGGGATTCTAAGGAGGAGGCAGTTTTATCAGACCCCACCAGGAATCTCAGCAACTGGTTTCTAGGCCACTTACTCTAGGCAGTATGTCCTAATGCAAAGAACATGGGCTTTGACCTCAGGCCTGTGTTTGATTCCCAAGTCTAAAATTTATGACTTTGGATCTTTAGCAGGTGAATTTGCCTTTCTTGAGTGTCAGTTCCCTCATCTGTAATTATATATACACATGTAGACATGTACTAGGCATATAGCACAGCACCTCTTATTTAGCAACCATTTATTTAGTGATGGTGGTGGTGGTGGTGATGATGCTGCTGCTGCTGCCCCATGATATGTGCCTTAGGTTACATTGCATTTCCCAGATGATCTCACTTACATTATGATGGTGAGGTGGGTACAATCAATTCACAAGCACATGTGTAGTACTACTGGGTACAAAGCCTTGTTCTCTTGCTTTTGAGGACTCAAAACTGGGAAAGAAGACATTCACACCTATAATATAGTTCAAGATAGAATCAAGAGCTCTGTGCAATGATTTTATAACTGCTCTTGGAAAGAGGTGGGATGACCAGCTGTAGTCATTGGACCAAGCGAAGTCTTTGGAAATGAGCATTTTTCACATCTTCTGGAGTGGCCAGAAGAAAAACAAGTTTAATCTGCACACATTGCGTAGGCATTTCCACATTCTCTGTTTTGACACTAATGCCACTGTTAAGCATTTTGCATTGTTTTAGGTATCATTTTAGTGGTTGCTCTGACCTTAGATGAGCCATACATTTCCTGTTCTATATGATTTATAGGTGCTATATGGGAATTATAACACTCATTCTGACTTCACAGACTTGTTCAGGAGGATAAATTGATGACAATATCTAAAACAAAGTGTGCAGTACTGCATTTTTATATTATCATTAAACAGGGCAGAGAACTGTATAGCTTTAGCAGGCTAACCAATTCTTATTTTCCTGTGGGGAAAAAAAAGCACATTTATCTATTAAATGAAAACTGTGCAGAACATTTTGGGTACAAGAGAAGTGGTTGTGTATTTGTGTGTGTCCCTTTGGATTAACATTTGAAATTGATGTTGCAATAGGTTTTGCTCCCATCAGTGGAATGTGCAGTAAGTACCGAAGTTGTACCATCAATGAGGACACGGGGCTTGGCCTTGCCTTCACCATTGCTCATGAGTCAGGGCACAAGTAAGTGGTCCCTTGCTTCACTACTTTTTATGAAAACTGATCTAGCAGTCAATTGGCATTCCTCTAATGACCGTTATTAATCTAAATTTAATAAGTAGATAAATCTTGTATAAAGATGAGAATAGTGCCTGGCACATAAGAAGGGCCCAATAAGGACCGGTCACTGTTGATGTTTGTCTTTTTCAACAACAGCATTTAAATAGCCACACAGTGTTACACTCTAAGAGTAAATACACTCTAAGTCATTTCACCCATCCTCTGGCCTTTCACACATTTGTTTATTTTCTTTTATGTTTCTATTATTTTAAGCAATGCTGCAATGGAGATGCTAATAGCTAATTTTTTATACCAAGGAAATAATCATGGAATCATGTAAATAACATCCCAGAACGTTATGCATGTAAATTTTTAAAAAGCCTTTTGAAGCATATTCCGCATCTTCTTTTAATTGAAGTTCTTGCATACACATCCTCTCCTTTTCATGGGTCTCGTAGGTAAATCTTACTTCTTTGAGAATACAGTTGAAAATGAGGAACAAGGAACCTAAGAGTAATGAAATTAATTTTTAATAAGATAATATAATCTGGTGAGAATTCTGAGAATTTTCAACATTACTTGAGCAATAATAGCTGCACTGGAATAACCATACTGCTTTACAAGGTGACTATTTCAAAGGGCAGTGCTCTTTGGATGTACACGTTTAGGAATGTTTGTGTGTGTGCTTTATTCAGTATATAACTTTTAGACATTTCCAGAGCATCCAGTTAATTTCTGACTGAAAAATAAAAGCAAACAATCCTTCATTCAGCAAATGTAATTATACTTTGAAGTTTTTGTTAGTGTCTCTTGTGTGTTAAATCTTACTATCTGTAGGAAATTTTTTGTTTTATTCTGGATTTGTTGTCCAGCAGTTTCCCAGCAACTTTATATGCAAGCACTTTCTCAGTGAGATATGAATGAACCAATTTTATGGTAAGCAGTGTACAAAAATGGCTATTGGTCCTCATGAATTTGTACTGTTGATTTTTTTTTTTTTAAACTAAATACGGAACTTCACAGTGAAAAGAGAATTGGCCATTGGACACAAGACCGTTTGTGGAGAGCAGGAAATAAAACAGTGCATGCCAAACGTGTATCTAAATTTGTTTGACCACCACGAAGTCCAAATTAACAGGTCTCACTTTTCAAAATACTGGTCGTTGAAAATTTCGTCATCCTTGCTTATGAGTCAAAGTTAACAAAAACCCAACATCTTAGATAAGGAAAGCAAAACAAACTCTCCAGGGTGGGTGGGGAGAGAGGAGGCAATAGGGGGAGGTGCTAAAGAACAGATATAAGATAAAATATATAATCAAGGCCTCCATAACATGGCTTTTAGAGTTAAGTTTGAGACAGACTACTCATGAGATTTTTTTTTTTAAGATTTATTTTATTTATTTATTTATCCCCCCTTTGCTGCTTGTGCTCGCTGTGTCCATCTGCTGTGTGTTCTGTGTCTGCTTGTCTCCCTTTTCTGCGTCATCTCGTTGCACCAGCTCACCGCGCCGCGCAGGCTGTCAGCTCACCACGCCGGCTTGCCTTCACCAGGAGGCCCCGGGAATCGAACCTGGGGCCTCCCATATGGTAAACAGGAGCCCAACCACTTGAGCCACATCTGCTTCCCTATTCATGAGATTTTGATATGTCTTTTTGATGTGTTGAAAAATATGTTTTCAGAAAAGCTGTTGAATAAAAGTAAATTAGAAATTTAAGTTTTAGGATCAAATTTTAATTCCAACTTCGTTTTCTTATACCCATAAAATTCCCCCTCCATGCTGATTTAGACGACCATTTCTTCTTTGAGTGGTGGATTCGGTCTCTCTGCGCCTGATTCCCGGTTTTGGGGATTCTCAGGCTTTCCTCTGGTGCTTTATATGTAGGTTTTTTTCAGTACATTTAGAAGAGTGTCTTCCAAACAAATCCCCTTAGCATCCTGGTCAGGTACAAAGGATTGAATTGGGCAAAGCTGAGGATGAGAAAACATTTTTCCTGAATGTATGTTGAGGTTAATAAATCCTTATTTGTGAATGTGTCACCTCTAACACCTGGGGCATTCACTGATAGGATCCTGCTAATTCTTATCCTGCTAATACTTGTCTGATAAATGGGAAGGAATGCCAGAAAAATGGCCAGATTTTAGATAAGGGTCACAACAAATTCAGGACTATATTTCTCTAAGATAATTATTTCTTTGGAGTTGACTACCTCCAAAAATAGCCACATAAATGAGGTTTCGTCAGAAAAACATGTTTATTTCCATAAGAATTATCTCTGCCTTATAAAACTATGTCCTTAAGAGGCAAATTTTACTACTTTAAAATAATTAGGTTAAGAAACATCTAAGTTAATGATAATGTTGATATCTATCTCTCTCCATCTTCTGCCCTCCTAGAAAAAGCCATAAGTCTTTTTTTTTTTTT